>CANNZV010005193.1:0-50911 GCA_947561585.1 Caprella mutica | reverse complement strand
TTCCAAAGCTACGACCTCTGAAAAAAAGCTACAATTAGAAAGTTTATATCAATCGCTAACAGCGTATAGAACGGGCGAAAAAACAACGCTTGATTTATCCAAGCTAGTCCGCACAATAGCGACTATTTATCCTAAAGAGTGGCTTTTACTATTGGAAATTTATGAGCTAGTGTATGAAAAAGATACCATATTGGCAGACCAATGCTTACAATTGTTGGAAGCGATAAAGCAGGATCAGCCTAAGTTGGAAGTGCTTATTGATGCAGGTTTAGCATTGGTGGTATAATCCAACTTCTACTAAGAGAAACACACCGTTTTTTATAGACAACCATATTTTTCCCAGGCCACAGCATGTATGTTGTAGGTCGAAACTATATAGGTCTAGTTATGGAATGCCGTATTCAAGTCTGAATTATTAAATTGGGTAAGGTGCCTTCCAACTGTTTGGAGTTGTTCGGCTTGAATAAGTTGGATTCGTTGACCTAATAAATCATATAATTCAATGCTTACTGGCGCTGTTTGTTGTAACTGATAGACAATCGTCAATGCCGATTCAAAAGGATTGGGATATACTTTTATATATTTACAAGAAAACACATTTAACAAAACACTAATAACAAAAAATGAATTATCTCAAACTCTCCAAAAGAGGCTATTATTATTTGATATATATAGTATTATTTTCTTTATCTTTCAGTTATCTAAGCTGTTCGACAAGTCAGCCCATAAATGCTACTCCAACAACAATCACCATTTCAGACACAATCATTGTCAAGGAAAGGCAAACAGCAGCTACTTATTTTTTAGTCCGTCATGCCGAAAAGCAAACGGATAGCAATAATCCAAATCTTACTGCAGCTGGACAAACTAGAGCAAAAGAATTGGCTCGATTATTAGAGGAGATCCCTTTAGATGCTCTATACGCTACCGATTATCTTCGGACCCTAGAAACCGCTAACCCAACAGCCCTCCATCAAAATATTTCCATTACAAAATATGACCCGAGCGATTTGAATCAATTCGCCAATAGCCTCCTAAGCAATTCCGAACAACATAAAATTTTAATTGTTGGACATTCTAATACAACTCCTGCTTTAATTAATATATTTGCAGACTCAGAAGTATATGCCCCTTTATCAGAAAAAGATTATGATCATTTATATATTTTGACGGTCTACCAAAAAGGGGAGGTGGAGATTTTAAAAATGAAATATGGGGCGCCTTCTGAAAATTAAAGGATTATACTACAAACGTAACTGTTCAGCATCCGTAGAAAACCCTCCCCGACCCTCCCTTCAAAGGGAGAGAGACGTCTTCGAGTAAAATTTTGTATTGTCAACGATTTCAAAACAAAATTTTAGATCGGAGACGCCTCCCCCTCTTCTGTAAAGAGGGGGTCGGGGGGAGTTTTTAAAGGGTATGCTGAATAGTAACCTACAAACTTACTAAAATATTGAATGGATTTATCAACAGATGTAACACTCGACCTAGACATTTTAAACGCCAAATACACTAAGTTATCTGTGTATGAACGAGTAGAACAATTGTATAAAGATGTTGAAGCTAAAGATATTATGCTGACTTCTTCTTTTGCAGCAACCTCCGCCTTTCTATTAAAAGTTTTCTCTGATATCAATAAAGAGCAGATTATTTACTTCATTGATACTGGATATCATTTTAAAGAAACATTAATTTATAAAGAATATTTAACACAATTATATGATTTAAAGGTCGTTAGTATTCAAGCAGAACCTGCGAAACACGAGCTGACTAATTCTACAGAGATGTGGAAAACACAACCCAACAGGTGTTGCCATTATAATAAAGTAGAACCCTTAGCAAAGATAAAAAAGGAGTACAAAGTTTGGGTATCCGGCTTAATGAAGTGGCAAAGTGATTTTAGAAATTCTTTAAATATATTTGAACCAAAGGAAAATATTACGAAATTCTATCCATTATTAGATATAGATTTTATCGGTCGAGATGCCTTTATTCGAGACCATCATTTACCCTTTCATCCATTAAAGTCTAAAGGCTATTCTTCTATCGGATGCCAGCATTGTACAGTTCCTGGAGAAGATCGTTCTGGTCGCTGGAATAATTCTCCAAAAACGGAGTGTGGTTTGCATCTTTAAATAGGGAAGTAAATGTGCAATAGAACATAGGCAATCGGATGTATAGTACTAATAGTACTTGTTCGGCGACATCTTGATGGGCGATATGGGCAAAATTTAATTTTGTACGGCGTTAAAATTTTTAGCAATAGCTACGGCTATTCCGAAAAATTTTGCCTTGTACAAAACTAAATTTTCCGCCATCTCGCCTCATCAGCTATCGTCGAACAAGTCTAATGGTAAATGCTCAATGAATGGATCAGAAAAAGGAATAGAGGAATAAATAGAGTGGCTGTTCTTTGTTTAAATAGAACCTTTACTCATTTATTCTCACTAATCATTTATTCATTGAGCACTTACTCTAAACAAATATAGATGAAACTTACTTTCCCATTAACCAGTATTACACTCCTCTTTTTCTTTATTACAACCATTGGTTTTGGACAACAAAGTCTAAATATGACTTTATTATCCAATTGGGATGGAACAAGTGCAGCGTATAATGACATTTGGGGTTATGTCGATCCTGCTGGAAAAGAATATGCCATTATTGGTTCCACTAGTAATACCCATTTCATAGATATTAGCACGCCGACTAATCCGATAGAGGTAGCTTCCATAGCTGGTGCTACCAGTTCCTCTTGGCGAGACTTTAAAACTTATTCTACCTATGCCTATGGCATTTCAGAAGGAAATGGGAGCCTTCAAATATTTGATTTATCAGGGTTACCAAATACCGTAACGAAGGTATATGATAGTCGCACTTTTCTATCCAAATGCCACAATATTTTTATAGATGAGGCACATGGTCGATTGTATGCCGTCGGAACAAGAAAAGTAGTGAATAGTATGTCCGTTGATGTCGTCATTTTGGATATTAGCCAAAATCCTGCACAACCAACCTTGCTAAAAAACGCAACTTTAAGAGGCGGTTATATCCATGATATCTATGTTCGAGATCATGTAGGCTACTGTTCGCATGAAGGCAGAGGTTTGTATATATATGATTTTTCGGATGTCGATAATATAATTGAAAAAGGGACTATTACCTCTTATGCACAACAAGGCTACAACCATAGTAGTTGGCTAAGTGCGAATGGAGAAGTGATGGCAATGGCAGATGAAAATCATGGTTTGGCAGTTAAGTTAGTGGATACAAAAGATTTAGAGAGTATGGAAGTCATCAGTACCTTTAAATCTATTTTAGAAGAAGAAAGAGCGACCAATAGCATTGCTCATAATCCCTTTATTCTAGGCAACGATCATGTTATTGTTTCCTATTATCATGATGGTATTCAGGTATATAATATTAGTGATCCAGCGAATCCAGAGAAGGTCGCCTATTATGATACCTATACTAGCAATACGACTTATAGTGGCTATTATGGAAGCTGGGGTGTTTATCCCTTTTTGCCTTCCGGAAATATTATAGCCTCAGATATTTTGAATGGTCTATACGTGATTCGTCCTGATATTGATTTATCTGACAAGCTTGGCTGCTCCTCAATTGCAGAGGATATCTCTCTTAATGACCGACCAATTGCCCCAAATATCTATCAAGCTACAAACACCATTACCTCTGTTGGTTCCATAGCAGCAAATACCACCGTCGAGTTTAAAGCAGGCATTTCCATCACGCTTAGCCCTGGATTTGAGACGGGAACAAATTGTACTTTTCTTGCTGCCATTAGCCCTTGCCAAGAACCCCCCTTGCAGGAATCAGAAACGATTGCTGATAACTATATACTTCCTGTATCTCCAACTGCTTCTTTTGAGCTTAGTCCAATAAAGGAAGGAAGTACGTTAAATATTTTTCCTAATCCTGTTACGGATGACGCAAAGATTCAAGTCATTTTAGATAAAGCAAAGTCGATTGATTTAGCTATCTATGATTTGAATGGGCAAATGATTCAACCTATCATTTCAGGGGAATCCATGACTCCAGGCAGTTATACTTGGCAGATTTCTATCTCGGATTTGACCGTTGGTATGTATTATTTGATGCTGAGAGCTGGAGATGAAATGTCTATTAAAAAGGTGGTGAAAGGGAAATAGATTTGGTAATTTTGAATACTTCATTGGACAGCGCAAATTGCTTATAAACATAATGGGTAAACAAATAAACAATTTTAACAAATAAACAGATTTTAAAATCACTTTTTCATCCCGTCCGGAGTATAGTAGCGGCTTTGCTACATTAGCAGTTACCTATCTACTTCCTGAAAATTAAAATATTCCTTGGCATTATTATAGCAAATATCTTGCACCATTTTTCCCAACCATTCCATATCATTTGGCAATTCTCCCTTCTTGATATCCCGTCCAATTAAATTGCATAAAATACGTCTGAAATATTCGTGTCGAGGAAAAGATAAAAAGCTTCGGCTATCTGTTAACATGCCTACAAATCGACTCAACAAGCCCATATTCGATAAGACATTCATTTGATCTTCCATTCCATCTTTTTGGTCTAAAAACCACCAACTTGATCCCCATTGCATTTTACCTGCTACACTGCCATCATTATAATTGCCAACCATGGTAGCAAATACTTCATTATCCCTTGGATTGAGGTTATAAAGAATCGTTTTGGTCAATTTCTCTTCGGCATCCAGGCGATTGAAAAAACGAGAAAGACCTTGCGCTTGTGGAAAATCTCCAATAGAATCGCAACCAACATCGGCCCCAAAAATATTCAGCAGGCGTTGGTTATTATTTCGAAGTGCCCCCAAATGAAACTGCATCACCCACTTTTTGGCGTGGTACATTTTTGCCAGATGATGCAAAAGATAGGATTGATATAGGATAGCTTCGCCAACAAAAATAGTTTGCCCTGCTAAGCGTTTTTTAAATATTTTATTGACTTCTGTTTCCGTAAAATCAACACCATACAATTGATTCAATCCGTGGTCTGCAATTCTACCACCCAATGAATGAAAATAATCAATCCGATTTTCTAAAGCAGCCAATAAATCCATCAAATTGCTTATGGGCCGATTGATCAGAATCTCTAGTTCTTGAATCTTATCCAAGAAAACAGGATCTCCAATGGAGACAAACTTATCCGGTCGAAAACCAGGTACCATTTTACAGCCCCAATCCTTTTTATTTAATGTAACATGGTGTGCCAAATCGTCCGTTGGATCATCCGTTGTGCAAACTATTTTGACCTTCATTTTTGTCAATAGTTTTTGCGCCGAAAAGTCAGCCGATTGCAATTGCTCCGTTGAATTTTCATAAATCGCTTCTCCCGATGCAGCATTCAATAAATCATGGATGCCAAAATATCGTTGCAATTCCAAATGCGTCCAATGATACAAAGGATTTCTCATGGTATAGGGTACGGTTCCTGCCCATTTTAAAAACTTCGCTTTGTCTTGTCTACTTCCTGTAATATAAGCTTCATCAATGCCATTTGCCCGCATCGCACGCCATTTATAATGGTCTCCCTTCAACCAAATTTCGCTAATGTTTTTATATTTTTTATCATCCGCTATTTCATCTGGAGGTAAATGGTTATGATAATCAATAATGGGCATATCTGCCGCATAATCATGATACAACTTTTTGGAAAATTTATTTTCTAGTAAAAAATGGTCGTTTAAAAATGGTTTCATTGTTTGTTGTGACTATGTTGCTGATAGGATGAAATTGATTAGATTGTTTATGCCTACTATACTTGTAAACAATTAATAAAGACCAATTTAAGACGGACTACTCATGCTCCTAATGATCCCCATTTCCAATCCACGCAATTCTGCCAGGCCTCTTAATCGACCAATTGCGGAATACCCTGGATTCGTTTGTTTTTGTAAATCATCAAGCATTTTATGCCCATGGTCAGGTCGCATGGGAATAGCTGTTTCGTGCCTTTGTTGAATTTCTACCAAAGCCTTCATCACCGCATACATATCCACATCTCCGTCCAAATGGTTGGCTTCATAAAAATTACCTTCGGCATCTCTTTTTGTAGCTCGAAGATGAATAAAATTAATTCGATGCCCTAGATTGCGCACCATCTGTGGCAAATCATTATCAAGTCGAACACCATAAGAACCTGTGCAAAAACAAAGTCCATTATAAGGGGAATCATAGGCAGCCAAAATAGCTTTCGCATCTGCCTCGCAACTGACCACCCTTGGCAAGCCTAACAAAGAAAAAGGTGGATCATCTGGATGAATCGCCAATCTCACATCAAAAGCTTCTGCAACCGGGGCAATTTCTTTAATGAAATACAATAGGTGTTCTTGCAATCGTTCAGCATCTATGTCAGCATACGTATCTAAAATCGCTTGAAACTTTTCTAAACTAGCTGCCCCTTCCGTCATCCCACCTGGTAAACCAGCAATAACATTATTTGTCAAAGTATCAATTTCTTTGATGCTCATCGCGGCTAATTTCGCTTTTGCCTTTCTTTGTTCAGATAAACTATAATCGTCCTTTGCGCCTGGTCTTTTTAAAATAAATAACTCAAAGGCCGCAAAAGCAGCTTTTTCAAAACGCAAAGCAGTAGCGCCATCAGGCATGGGATAAGCCAAATTTGTCCTAGTCCAATCTACCACAGGCATGAAATTATAAGTCAGGATTTTAATACCACACTTGCCCAAATTTCGAATACTCTGTTTATAGTTGTCGATGTATGTTTTATAATTTCCCGTTTGTCGTTTGATATCTTCGTGTACAGGAATACTCTCAACTACAGACCAAGTTAAACCCGCATCTTCGATGATTCTTTTCCTATTTAAAATATCCTTTACTGACCAGACCTCGCCATTAGGAATATAGTGCAAAGCAGACACGATACCCGTTGCACCCGTTTGTCTGATATCAGCTAAACTGACCGTGTCGTCAGGGCCATACCATCGCCAAGTTTGTTCTAAATTTTTCATATTAATTCATTACACTATACCCCAGAAAAAGCACTAAAACCTCCATCTACAGGTACAATAATACCTGTGACAAAACGAGAGGCATCACTTGCCAACCATAATAAAGTACTCACCAATTCTTCAGGTTCGCCAAAACGTTTCATGGGGGTTTCATTGATGATCGTTTGACCTCTTGCTGTTAAACTACCATCTTCATTCGTCAATAAGCTTCGATTTTGGTCCGCAATAAAAAAGCCTGGGGCAATCGCATTGATCCGAATACCTTCCCCAAATTTATGCGCCATTTCTACTGCCATCCATTTAGTGAAATTATCAATCGCTGCTTTGGAAGCAGAATAGCCTACTACCCTAGTGATGGCTTGTTGTGCCGCCATAGAAGAAATATTAATGACACAGCCTTTTTTCTGCTTAGCCATCGTTTTTCCAAAAACTAGTGTTGGCAATACCGTACCTTTTACATTCAAATCGGTCACTTTTGTAAAATCGTCCATCGACAAATCAAAAATATTTTGATCGGGCATGATGGTCGCTCCTTTCATATTACCACCCGCAGCGTTGACCAATAGATCAATTCGTCCCCATTTTTTAAGTATTTTTTTTTCTGCTGCTTTGAGCTGTTTTTCTTCCAAAACATCTGCTACTAGAGCTATCGCTTTCCCGCCACGCTCCTTAATCTCTTTAGCTTTTTGTTTGACTTTAGATTTGGTTCTACTTAAAATACCTACTTTAGCTCCAGCCTTGGCTAATCCTTCGGCCATTGCACCGCCCAACACACCTGCGCCACCCGTGATAATGGCCACTTTTCCATTTAATTCAAACATTAATTTATCGTTTTTCTAGTCAAGAATTATTTTTTTTCGCATATCCCCTTATCTTAAGCTTAAAATTGATTTTTCAGAAGTAGATACCACGAAGCAAAACTATTGTAAAAAATTTAAAAATATGAAAAAACAAAAACTCTTGATAGCTTTATTACTTAGTTGTTTTGTAGGAGGCTTGCAGGCCCAAGAGAATGATGGATGGGAAATGCTTTTTAATGGCAAAGACTTTTCCAATTTTGAACAGCTCAATGGGCAAGCCACATACAAAATTGAGAATGGGGAAATGATTGGTATCTCCAAATTAAAAACACCAAATAGCTTCCTAGCTACGAAAAAAAAATATAGAGATTTCATCTTAGAATTTGAGGTTTTCATAGAAAGCGGATTGAATTCTGGTGTCCAATTTAGAAGCATTAGCAATCCTGATGACCGAAACGGTCGGGTGCATGGCTATCAATGTGAAATAGAGACGAGTGCTAGAAAATGGGCAGGCGGAATCTATGATGAAGCTAGAAGAGGCTGGTTGTATCCTTTGACTAGAAATCCAAAAGGTAAAAATGCATTTATAAACGGGAACTGGAATCATTATAGAATTGAAGCCATCGGACCTTATATTCGAACTTGGGTAAATGGCATCCAATGCGCCAATTTAGTGGACGATTTAACTACAGAAGGTATTATTGCTTTTCAAGTACATGGTATAGGAAATGCAGCCCAAGTAGGTAAAGTTGTTAAATGGAGAAATATTAAAATTAAGACGACGAATTTACAAAATGCCAAGATACCGCTTGATAAAGAAGTCCCTGAAATTACTTATTTAGATGGTCAATTAACCCATAAAGAAGTACGAACTGGCTGGCGATATTTATGGGATGGCCAAAGCACGAAAGGATGGAGAGGAGCGAAAAATGAATCTTTTCCAAAAAAAGGTTGGGAAATGAATAATGGCATATTAAAAGTAGTATCCTCCGGTGGAGCAGAATCTCAAAACGGAGGGGATATTATAACAATTGATACGTATAGTGATTTTGAATTAAGTGTCGATTTTAAAATAACAGAAGGAGCCAATAGTGGTATCAAATATTTTGTTGACCCTGAATTAAACAAAGGACAAGGTTCTGCTATTGGCTTAGAATTTCAAATTTTAGATGATAAAAAACATCCTGATGCAAAGAAAGGAAAAAATGGTAATAGAACAGTAGGTTCTTTATATGATTTGATTCGAGCAGAAAATAATGATAGCTTTAGAGGTAAAAATTTTAAAGGGGTTGGCGTTTGGAATAATGCTCGAATAGTTGTTAAGGACGGGCATGTAGAACATTGGCTAAATCAAGTTAAAGTAGTAGAATTTGACCGACATAGTCAACTCTTCAAAGCTTTAGTAGAAAAGAGTAAGTACGAAAAATGGAAAAACTTTGGCAGATTATCTGCAGGTCATATCTTATTACAAGATCATGGCGATGAAGTGGAGTTCAAAAATATAAAGATTCGAGAGTTTTAGGAATGCGGGATTAAGCATCTTGGAATAATTAGTTTCCTTGGCAATTTTGACCTATTTATCCTGTCGGTTTATATTTTACAGCTACAAGAATAGACCGCTAATTGGAAATGATTCAACACGGATTGAACGGATTAGACGGATTTAAGTAAGTAGTGTGACAAAAATAAGCTAACAACTTTAAATGATTGCAAGATTGTGTGATTGTATGATTGTGCATGTCACATATACAATCACACAATTTTGCAATCATACAATCAAAAAATAAAAAGGTAGCTTATTTTTGTCCGATTACTTAGGTCGTGAACAGCTAGTAGGTAACACTCACGACCTGTAAAAATCCGTCTTAATCCGTCTAATCCGTGTTGAATCATGTCCTACTGAGTCATAAAGTATCAACTACTTTTGATACTTGGATAAACTTGTCCAATTTTGTTGTTTTTTCAACAAAAAGAAGCAGTAATACTTTAATACATGAAAATAGATTCATATTTTTGATTTTACACAATTTAGGAATGAAGCTTGAAGTAGAATGTGCTTAATTAATTTTAAACTAAAAAAAATAGTTACTATTCAGCATACCCTTTAAAAACTCCACCCGATGCTGAACATTTCTGCCTCTGGGCAAAAGCCCTCTCTCGTCTTTACGGAAGAGGGGGAGGCGTCTCCGATCTAAAATTTTGTTTTGAAATCGTTGACAATACAAAATTTTACCCGAAGACGTCTCCCTCCCTTTGAAGGGAGGGTCGGGGAGGGTTTTCTACGGATGCTGAACAGTTACAAAAAATATTCCTATATATGAAAATTGAACAAATTTATACAGGATGTTTAGCCCAAGGTGCTTATTATATAGAAAGTAATGGAGAAGCAGCAATTATAGATCCTTTAAGGGAAACACAGCCGTATATGGATAGAGCTGCAGATAATGGCGTTATCATCAAATACATTTTTGAAACTCATTTTCATGCTGACTTTGTTTCTGGTCATTTGGATTTAGCTAAAAAATCTGGTGCAAAAATTGTTTATGGGCCAAATGCAAAAACAGAATATAGCAAACATTTGGCGCAAGATGGAGAAGTGTTTAAAATAGGAGAGGTAAGTATTACCGTCTTACATACTCCTGGACACACACTCGAAAGTACCACCTATTTGTTAAAAGATCAAAAAGGAAAAGAAAAGGCTATTTTTACTGGCGATACCTTATTCATTGGAGATGTAGGGCGTCCTGACTTAGCCCAAAAAAGGGGCACTATTACAAAGGAAGAGTTGGCAGGTTGGTTATATGATAGTCTGAGAAATAAGATCATGCCTTTACCAGATGATGTATTAGTGTATCCAGCACATGGAGCTGGTTCTGCTTGTGGAAAAAAATATGAGTAGCGATACTTGGGACACTTTGGGTAACCAAAAGAAAACAAATTACGCACTAAGGGCTGATATGACGAAAGCGGAATTCATAGCCGAAGTAACAGATGGTTTATTACCTCCTCCGTCTTATTTTTCTTTGAATGCCCAATTAAATAAAAATGGGTATGGTAGCATTGATGCTGTGATGAAAAAAGGCACAAGGGCCTTATCTCCTAGAGCCTTTGAAACTGCTGCTAATGAAACAGACGCATTAATCCTGGATGTAAGAAGTAAAGCGGAATTTGTGAAGGGCTTTATCCCTAATTCTATTTTTATTGGTTTGGATGGTAGTTTTGCACCTTGGGTTGGTGCTTTAATCTCAGACATTAATCAAGCTATTTTGATTGTTGCACCTCCTAGGAAAAACACAGAAACAGTTAAGCGATTAGCGAGAGTAGGATATGATAATTCTATCGGTTATTTGCAAGGTGGTTTTGAAGCTTGGAAAAAAGCAGGAAAAGAAATTGATACCATTCAGACCATTGGTGCAAATAGCTTTGAAGGGATATATACAAAGAATAAGCACATTCAAATATTGGACGTTAGGAAACCTAGCGAATGGGAAGGCGAACATATTGAAACCGCTCAAAATTTTGCACTAGATTTTATCAACAAGCAAATGAGTGAAATAAATAAGGAAACCACGTATTATATGCATTGCCGAAGTGGATATCGATCAACCGTTGCTGCGTCTATTCTAAAGGCTAGAGGTTTTGAAAATTTGATCAATGTTCAAGCGAAGTTTAACGATATTGTTGCTTCAAACATTCCGACAACAGCTTTTGTCTGCCCTTCCACATTGGCGAAATAATATTTTAAAAAAAAATAGGGTAAAAGAAGGAATAACGATTAGTTATTCCTTTTTTTATGACAAAAGCTCAAATAATGGATAAAAATTTCATGCCCCCCAATCGACGACAATTTCTAAAAACTGGAGGCATAAGCGCATTGTCTTTAGCAGTAGGAATGGACATTGTTTTTTCTAAAAATCTTCCCAAGGGTTTATTGCCTTTGCCTTTAGAAGAAGCTTCTATTTTAGGTTTACCCGATAAACATCCTGAAATGGTCCTTTTAAATGACCGCCCTATCAATGCAGAAGCACCTGCCCATTTATTAGATGAACCCCTAACTTCTGGCGATCGCTTCTTTGTGCGGAATAATGGCATCCCTCCTGAAAAATCTAGTATTTTACTAGACAAATGGACACTGAGCATTGAAGGAGAGTCTGTACTGAAAACAAAGACTTACACACTAAAGGAATTAAAAAGCCGCTTTAAAAATTATACTTATCACCTCACATTAGAATGTGGTGGTAATGGACGAAAAGAATTTAATCCACCAGCAAAAGGAAATCAATGGTCAATAGGTGCAGTAGCTTGTGCTAGTTGGACTGGTGTTCGTTTAAAAGATGTATTAAAAGAAGTAGGTATTAAATCTGATGCCGTTTATATAGGCTATTATGGCAAGGATACCCATCTATCAGGTGATCCTAATAAAAACCCGATTTCCAGAGGCGTAGCCATCAAAAAAGCAATGGAAGACGAAAGTCTTATTGCTTGGTCTATGAATGGAGCAGCACTCCCCTATTTGAATGGCTATCCACTAAGATTGGTTTTTGGTGGCTATCCCGCTTCCTGCTCCGGTAAGTGGCTGCATAAAATCGTCGTGCGGAATAAAGTACATGACGGCGCAAAAATGGCCGCCCCTTCTTATCAAGTACCCTGTGAGCCTGTACCGCCAGGTGCCAAAGTACCCAATGAAGATATGTGTATTATAGAATCTATGCCTGTTAAATCCTTGCTTACTTTTCCCAAAACAGGCGCAACGATTTCCTTAGGACAAATCTTACCTGTTCGAGGGCATGCGTGGGCAGGAGACTTAAGCGTAAAAAAGATGCATTACTCTATTGATTTCGGAGCAACTTGGCATCCTTGTGAATTAAGTGATCCTGTCAATCGTTTTGCTTGGCAGCATTTTTCAGCCAAAGTTAAATTTCCACAAAAAGGATATTATGAAGTTTGGTCAAAAGCCACAGACACAAATGGAAAGGCTCAACCGATGATTTTGCCTGGCTGGAATCCTAAAGGATATTTGAATAATGCTTGTCATCGAATCGCCGTAAAAGTAGTCTGATATGGAAAAAAACTCAACACAGCAAAGCAAAGAAACAAAGCCAATATACACCCAAAATTGGTTGGATACCTTTACGCTTTTCCTGACTTTAGTGAAGACTTTGATTTTTATGATCTGTGTGATGTTACTCTACCCCCTCTTCGTGGATAGTTTTGATTTTTCCAAAACGCCAACTGCCTTAGTAATTAAATCCAAGAATCAACCAAACGCTCAGGAAGTCAATGTAGATAAAATAGAAAATGGTATTCATATAGCAAGTGGTTTAGTATATGCAGATAATTTTGAGGTCGTTCGAGGAAATTGTACTGCCTGCCATTCTGGTAAATTAATTGCTCAAAACAGAGCCAGCAGAGAAGGCTGGCAGCAAATGATCCGATGGATGCAAGCAACCCAAGGGCTTTGGGACTTGGGTAAAAATGAGCCCAAGATTCTAGATTATCTCGAAGCAAATTATTCACCTAAAGAAGTAGGTCGACGCTCCAATATTGATATGGAAAAAATAGAATGGTATATCTTAAAATTGTGATGGTTAACGGGACTTTTAGATGGACTTTCCCTTTCTGATACAACGAAACTTCTCCACCTTTGCCCCTAACACGGATTTCAATTCATACCTTGGTAACACAGAATGTATTCTGTAGTTCGGATTCATATCGAATGATTACTAAAGATTTCTCAATTTTTCTGCTGCCATTTCTGCGGTAATATCTCTTTGTGGATTCCCAAACATTTCGTAACCAACCATAAATTTTTTAACCGTTGCAGAACGAAGTAAGGGCGGATAAAAGGCCATGTGAAAATGCCATTCAGAATGAGATTTCCCATCCGTTGGACTTTGATGAATGCCAGAAGAGTAGGGAAAAGAAGTATCGAATAATCGGTCAAACCGTTGCGTCAAGTCTTTTAATATTTTTGCAAAAGCAATACTTTCTTGAGCCGTCATTTGCCCAATATGCTGAAAATGCCTTCGAGGGATAATCATTGTCTCATAAGGCCAAATTGCCCAAAAAGGAACAAGTGCTATGAAATGTTCATTTTTAGAAACAAGTCGTTCTTGTGCGACCAATTCTTGTGCTAGATAATCTTGTAACAAACTCTGTTGGTGCGCCTTCCAATATTTCTTTTGTGACTTTGATTTTTTAACCACTTCTTGAGGAATAGTACTTTGCGCCCATATTTGACCGTGTGGATGGGGGTTGCTACAGCCCATTGTAGCTCCTTTATTTTCAAAAATCTGCACATGATTGATAAAAGGTTTTTCGCCTAGCTCCTTATATTCTTTCTGCCATAACGCAACTACTTTTTCAATAGCCTCTATTTTCATATCGGATAAAGTTAGGGAGTGGTCTGGGGAAAAACAGACTACTCTACAAATGCCTTTTTCTCCTTTTGCTATTAGTAAACCATCTTTGAAAGAGGCTCGACTAGTATTGGGTATTAAGGCGCCAAAATCATTGTTAAAAACATAAGTATCCTCATAAACAGGGGTTTGCGTACCATTCGCTCGGATATTTCCAGCGCATAGATAGCAATTTGGATCATGTTTAGGTCGCTTATTACTGGCTATTTTCTCGACTTTTCCTTGCCAAGGTCTTTTCGTTCGGTGGGGAGAAACAAGTACCCATTCTTCAGTTAAAATATTGTATCGACGGTGTGGGTCGTCTGAAAAATCAAGTGCCATATTTATTTAATAGGTTTAGTTAATTAATGCTGTACCATTTTCTATGGATACGGTATAAGGCGTTAAATCTATTCCAAATTGATTGCGGTAATTTTTACTAGCTAAATCAATATAAGCCGTTACCCATTTTTTTTCAATTAAGGAAAGTGTACAGCCGCCAAATCCTCCACCCATCATCCGACTGCCCAAAATATACTCTTTATCCAATGTTTCTTGAACCAAATAATCCAATTGAAGGCAACTTACTTCATAATCATTTTGTAAACTAAAATGAGAACTATACATCAATTGCCCCAATCGCTTAAAATTAGCTTGACGTAAAGCATCTGCCGCCTGTAACACCCGCCCGTTTTCTAAAATAACGTGTCGACATCTATTAGCTATTTTTTCGGGCATTTTATCTGCTATTTCTAAGTATTGTTCAAAAGACAAATCCCTCAATGACTCAGTATTTGGAAAGATTTGACTGGCAATAGAAACGCCTTGTTCGCATTCTGCTCTTCGATTGTTATATTCGGAGGATGCCAAAGAATGAGATATATTGGTATTCAATAAAATAAATTGATAGTCCCCCAAATCTATGGGAAGATATTGAAAATCTAATGAACGACAATCTAGTAACATGGCTTGATTTTTTCGTCCCATCATACTAGTAAATTGGTCCATAATCCCGCATTTAATGCCCACAAAATTATGCTCTGCATTTTGGCAAGCCTTTATCAATTGCCATTTATTAAAACCTAATTGAAATAACTCATTTAAACCATAAGCCAAACTACATTCAAGGGCTGCAGATGAACTCATACCGCCACCAATAGGTACATCTCCCGAAAACTCCCCATCAAACCCGGATAAGTTTGCGTCTAATTGCTGGAGTTCATGTACCACACCCATGACATAATTTTGCCAACCATTTGTTAGCGGTTCAAAATTTGTTAAATCAAAAGAAAAAGTTTCCTCTATATTACCAGCAATAATATTAGCTGTGTTTTTGGTAGCGTTTCTATTTAATTTAAAAATGGTTTTTTTATCAATCGCAGCAGGTAAAACAAATCCATAATTATAATCCGTATGTTCACCAATTATATTTATTCTTCCTCCCGATTGTGTAACAATTTTAGTGGTTTCCATATTTTTATTCTGAATTTCTTATTTGACATTCATAATACCAAGAAGAAGTGGTCATTTCATCTAAATTATGCTTAGCCTTCCAGTCTAGTTCTTGGTTTGCTAAGTCTGTGGAAGCATACATCTCCTCTACATCACCTGCCCGTCTTGCCACGATTTTATAAGGCAGTTTTTGTTTACTTGCTTTTTCAAAAGATTGAATCACCTCCAAAACAGAACTTCCTTTACCTGTACCCAAATTAAAAATTTCAAAAGAAGATTTCTGTTCTTTTTTCAGCAATCGCTCAACTGTTTTTAGATGTGCTACTGCTAAATCAACCACATGAATATAATCTCTTATTGCGGTACCATCAGGCGTATTATAATCATCACCAAAAACCATTAACTCTTTCCTTATACCGACTGCGGTTTGGGTAATAAATGGCATTAAATTATTAGGAATCCCATTGGGCGATTCTCCTATTTGACCTGAAGGATGTGCACCAATTGGGTTAAAATAGCGCAAGGCTACTGCATTAAAATTAGGGTTGGCAGTAGTCGTATTTCTAATAATCTCTTCTCCAATTTTTTTGGTGTTTCCATAAGGAGACTGCGCAGGTTTAGTTGGGGATTGTTCGGTAAGAGGTAAACTATCTGGCACTCCATAGACGGTAGCAGAAGAGGAAAACACTAAATTTTCAATTTGATACTTTTCCATAGCAGCTATCAAATTGATTAATCCAAAAAGATTGTTTCTGTAATAGGCAATTGGTCGTTCCACAGATTCTTTTACTGCCTTTAAAGCAGCAAAATGGATAACCGCAGACGTATCAGAATGTGCCTTAAAAAAATCATTTACTTTTTCATCATTACACAAATCTAAAAGATAAAATTGTGGCAAAACGTTAGTAATCGTTTGAATTTTTTTTAGTGTTGCTCTTTGTGAATTCACTAAATTATCAATAATAATTACCTCGTAGTCTTTTTCAATTAAGCTAACTACTGTATGCGCTCCAATATATCCAAGCCCTCCTGTAACAACTATTTTTTTCATATTTATTTAGTATTAGGAATGAGGAGATAATAAATGTTACAAGTTGGGTTAGTCATTTTTCTGTCTTAGGAAGCCAAAAAACTAGTGCATAGCAGGGCTACGGACTCTTTTTTTTGCTTTCTAAGACTGGAAAAGGGCAAGCCAAGTTGAGACAGTTATTATTTCGTCATTCCTTAGCTGCTAATTTAAATTAACAGTATTAAAACGGTAAAAAAAATTAAGAATAGGATTCATGAAAATTAGGTACAAGCAAGGATACATCGGAATTCTTCTGTGATAATTTGGTAACTCATTAGCTAGGACTCTGACTATTATTTCATGCAGCTTTTCAAAGAGTTTCCTTCGTGTGAAGATTGCGTTCAATACAAACATTGGCGTTAACCAATACTGAATAATAATAAATAAAATCTGGTTTGAATGAAGAGATAGAATCTACCAAAACAGATACAATATATAAGCAATCAAAGCAAGTAAACCTACCATATACGTTCGATAATCAAAGTACCAAGGCTTATCTTCCATACCTAATCCAGTAAGACCTGGTCGATACGTAAACATCTCTATTTGTTCTTTAGTTGGGGGAGGCGTCATTAAACTCACCGCAACAAAAATAATCGTACTAATTAAGATCATAACTCCAACATTCATTGTGTAATGCAAAGGACTGAACAAAGTCATACACACACTAATGCCTGTACCTAAAACTAAAGTCCAAAACGCACCATGCTCATTGCCTCTCTTATAGAATACCCCCACCAAAAAGATAACCGCAATAGGAGGTACAACAATGGAAAACATCAATTGTAAATAATCCCATAATCCTTGAAAATTGGCAATTTGGGGTGCCCAAAGTGCAGCAACCAACATTAAAATAAGCGTAGTAATTCGACCATATTTTGCTATATCTGTATCCGATAAATCAGGCTTATTCGGTTTGATAAAATCAATTACCACCAAAGTAGAAGAAGAATTCAATGCAGAGTCCACACTAGATAAGATGGCAGACATCAATCCTGCCAATACTAAACCAGTCAAACCTACTGGCAAGACATTCGTTACTAAATAAGGAAATACCTTATCTCCATTATCTAAACCAGGATATAAAGACAAAGCCATCGCCCCCGGAATCACCATAATAAACAATGGAATAACTTTTAGAAAACCAGCTAAAATCAAACCCCATCTTGCATGGTCCAAACCCTTCGCTCCTAAAGCCCTTTGTATAATATATTGATTCGTTGACCAATACCAAAATCCTAAGAACGGTACCCCCATTAATAAACCAGGCCAAGGTAATCCTTCATCATCTAAGGGCCGAACTACGGAGAAGTGACCTTCAGGTGCAGAAGCTACTACTTTTGCCCAATCGAAATCCAATTTCTCATACAAGATATAAGTCATTACCGTACATCCGACAATCAAAATAACAGCTTGTATAGCATCCGTATAAACTACTGCCTTTAAACCGCCAAATGCCGTATAAGTTCCTGCTATCAAAGCCAAGCCTACGGCCGTTTGCCATAAACCCATATTAGGAAAAAATGCTTGGATCACTAAGGTTCCTGCATATAAACCTCCCGCAGTTTCTACCATAATAGTGGCGAAAATAGATACCGCTGAAAAGAATAGCTGGGATCGTCGATCAAAGCGTTTTTCTAAATACTCTGGTATTGTCGTAATTTTCGACTCTAGATATAATGGGATGAAGATTAAGGCGGCAATAATCAAAGGAATACCTGACATCCATTCGTACACCGAATTCACGATGCCCGTCGTATAAGCAGCACCCGTCAGACCAATAATCGTGGAACTAGAAATGTTAGAAGCAAATAAAGAAAGACCAATTAATCCCCATCCAAAGGATCTTCCCCCTAAGAAATAATCTTCTCCTGTTTTAGTAGATCGAGCGATCCATAAACCAATGGCGATGACGACTACGAAGTAAGAAATAACAATTCCAATATCAATATTGGAAATGGAAACGGCTGTTTGTTCTAGCTGCATTGCTTTTGTTTTGTTTAGATGTCAGAAGTCAGATGGGTGTAACCGCCATACGATGTAGCCTAATTTAGGCTAAATTCAAAATGGTCAACATAATTCCAGAACTGAGTCCATCGCCCATCAGTATGATATAAAGCTCTGATATTGAGGGTGCTCTGTGCTCCAGCTATTTTCCATTTCATGCCTGATTGGCACAGACGTTCTTTGACAATTACCTTACAAGCAGCTTCGGTCACTCCTGATCCTATTGGATAATTCGCAGCCGCATGCTCTGCATAATCCATTTGATGTGTATGATTACTAAAATAAGTAATGGCTTTTTCTAAACTCTCTTTCGCTACCTTACTTAACTTCTTTTTTCTTCTAAATCGTTTTATTTGTTTGAAGAGTTTGGTAGCACCATCTATCTCATGACGTAAGGTATGACGAGCTTCTTTTAACCACTGCTTTTTTTCATAAGTAGACTTAGAGGCAGCTTTACTAGCTAGTGCTAAATACTCACTTGCATGCCAAAAATCTAAAATGGCTATATCCGTAAATGGATCTAAGAATGTCCAGTTATCTTTTGCGCCATCTGCTAATCCTATATAGGTCGCTTTGTTCACCAAGCGTTTGACTTGTTCGATTTCTCTTTGAAATCTTTCATTAAAAGTTGCCTTACCATACTCAGGAGCTTGCGCCATATAAATGGTATGAATTCGATTTCCTGCTTTATCATAAAAACTAATCGTGCCATTCATCGTTTCTCGATAGCCATCTGAACGAAGATACATCGTAGTTCCATCTCTACCAATGCTAATTGTTTGAGCTTCAATAGCTTGCAGGGGCAACGCATAAGTCCAATTCACCTCTTGCTGTTCAATCAAAGCCCCTACATCATTGGATAATTTGGCATGTTTAAATATACAGAAAAAGTAGTTGACACTTTTTCAAAAGTGTAGCTACTACTTTATCAGAGGTAAAAGATCAAGAAGATCTACCCAAAAGTTCATTGACAAAACCGTATAAAGCACTTAAGGCTTTTTATGCAGCTTTAGCTAAAATTAAATCCAACCAAGACTGCTTTAATTTTTTACCGCTAAGCAATTCAATAGGAGCAAACCCTTCTCGTTTTCCTCTTTTATAAACTCTATGATTGAGATAAAAACGAATAACATTAAATTGTTCAGCGGATAATTGATTTCTAGCCTCATTCATATAAGGTCTAAGAATCGAATTAATAGTTTCCACTAAAGCAGAGGATTGTACAATACTATCAAGTTTGCTAAAGATATTTCTTTTCAATACTTGAAATTCAGTTACTGAAAGTTGATAATGTTCTTGAAGTGAAATTAAAGCGGTATCAGATTTTTGCATCCAAATCTTGCTTGTAGCATACTTTTTAATCTTTCGACTTTTCTTATCGTTTTGCCAAGCATATATCCAAAAAAAGGTAGCTATTGATCCTAATTCTTTCTCTAATTGATATTGGACGACTTGAGCTTTGGGTAGAAAGTTAAATAAACTATCTACTTTCTTTTCTATTTTTTCTACCGCTTCATTTAATGACGCAATACCTAAAGTCTTCATCAAATTTAAAGCTAATTTGGTTTCTTCTATGGCGGTACTCTGCTGACGAGCCTGTCCTTGACGATCAAAAATATTGAATTGGTCAACGATACAAAAATAAAGAAATTGAAAATTTTCTAATTGCGCTACTGCTGCTATTGTTCGCTGACAAGCTTGTTCATATTCTCGTTTTCTTTTTATGATAACCTCCTTACTAACTGCACTTTGTAGCTTGTCATGTCGATCTAATTCATAAAGTATAGCCTTATCTAATGCTTTACTTAATCTAGCTGTAAAAATACCTAGTTGATGAGCGACTGCATGAAAAGTATCTAATTGTGCGGGCACTTCGGACATTACTGGTGTGTTTTGAGCTGCGTTCATCGCCACCCCATCATCTTTAATTAAACTAAGTGGATAAATACCCTGATCCTTTAAAGCTTGCCAATGATTCTCCCATCCTACTTTAGTTAGCCTAGTTAGAGGTTCCATTCGTAAGATGACTGTACTTACTGGGTCTANCTGATGGTGCAGGTTTATATCCAGAAGATTATGATGATTCCGGTATACTGGCATGTTCTTTTGGACTTTTTGTCCAGATGATCCTCTAACTGAAAGAGTAAGAATTATTTTCTCTGAATTTGATGTTCTCGATGTAGATGATGCATTCAGAATTTTTAATGGAAATTGTGCTGATAGAGGGAATGGTAATGTGACGTTATTAGGTGGCTCTGTAGGTAGTATAACAGCAGTAGAAACAGGTACTGCTCCAAGTCATGGAACTGGCTGGGCAGAAGCAGCGTGTGGTAACCCTTCAGGATGTTTGACTGTTGGATTTAATCCAGATGGAGATGGTAACAAAGGTAATGGATTCACATTCACTACTAGTACTATAGAAACTCCTAAAATTACATGTCCTAACTATAGTGGTATGGCTGCTTGCGGAGGTACAACTCCAGTAATAGTTCAAGCGCCCATTTCAGATAATGCATGTACAACGGCTGGTATAGCAGCTAGTACGTACACTATTCATGTATCCATAGATGTATATCGGTTGCAGTTGGAGATGTAGCTTCACTTGCTGCAGGATCTCACATAGCAACTTATACACTTAAGCTTGGAGATGACATAATACAATCGCTTGACTGTGATTTCACAATATCAGATCAAGCTGATTTAGTATGTAATGATTCTGGAAATGTTTCTATAAGTAGTGATTGTAGCACAGCTATTACACCAACTGATATTGTCGAAAGTGGTGGAAATGGAGGATTAGCATTTCCATTAACAATTACTATTGACGGAAATTCTTATGTTACGGCAAGCGCTACTGAGGTTTTTAATGACTTATCTCTGACGGAGAGAATATATAATTATCTTTTAGCAGACGATTGTGGTAACGTATGTGGAGGATCTATTTCAATAGCAGACATACAAGGACCTACTTGTTCAGGAAATTCTGTTGAATTTATTTCATGTGGTAACACTCCTAGCCCAGTAGTTCCATTTTTTTTAGATTGCAATAATATCGTAGAAACTAATTATGAGGATCTTGTATTTGGTGGTTGCAGTAAATTCACATCAGATGAAGTAGCAACATTAATTGATTTAGGGTTTGGTGATATCACATCAACTAATCAGATCTTAACAGATTTAGGTTCAACAATAGAAAGCGTAACTGTAAGATCTTGGAACGCTGTAGATTCTAAAGGAAATAAGTCAGAGGATTGTCTTCAATTTTTTAGTAATGTACGTCCAAACTCATTAGCGGAACCAACTAGAACTACTCTTACAGTAAACTGTGGAGATGGAACAACTCCAGAAGAATTGTTGGAGTTGTTTGATCCAGAAGAAGTTGCACCTAATTTTACGATTACATTACCTGATAATTTAATTCCTATATCGGGACCAGGATCAGGTACACCATTAATTGACGCAGTTTTACCGGGACAGCACACTATTTGTGGATGGATTACAGACTATACTGATCAAGAAATAGAAGCATGTGGTGGTTCACAGAAAATTATTAGAACTTGGACATGGTTAGATTGGTGTGCTGCGACTCCTATTTTATTAGGACCATTTACTCAAGTAATTGAAGCATTAGATAATACAGCACCTGTATTAACAAGTGGACCAAGTGCAATGGAGAGATCTTTAGGTCAGTTTGAGTGTGAAGCTGACATTATAGTAGAATCTGCTGTTTGGACAGATGGATGTGGAGATGTTATTTCCTATAGAACAGAAATTAGAGCAATAAATAGTAATGGCTCAGTTGGAGCTGTACTTTGGAGAAATAATTCTAATGGGGGTACTTTTGCTAACATTCCAGCAGGAAATTATTTTGTGAGATACTATGCTACAGATGCTTGTGGTAATGAGACAAGTATTCTTCCTGGTGGTATAGATGCTGATTGGAATCCTATTCCTCATAATATATATACAACAACATTAACGGTTATTGATGATGTAAAGCCACAACCACAATGTGGTGACCAAATCAGCATCTCTTTTGGTTCTGATTGGGATAGAATTGATGTAGCAGCAGTTAATGAAGGCAGTTATGATAACTGTGGTATTGTTTCTATGGATTTAAGACTAGAAGAAACAGAAGTATATTCTGAGGTTATTGAAATTACTTGTGCTGATATTCATGCTAATTTGAAAGTATTCTTAAGAGCAACAGATGCAGCAGGCAATACAAACGAATGTTGGGGATTAGTAACGGTTGAAGACAAGATTGCTCCTGTTTGTTCTGCACCTGTAGATACAACTTTAAACTGTGACATTATCCACCTTGAAGATTTAACTGCTTTAACTGGTGAAGATTTAGATGCGAAATTAAACGAATTGTTCGGGTCTCCTGATTGTTCTGACAATATTGAAGAGTGTAATAATCTTACGGATGCTCAATCAATTGCAGTTAATGAAGCAGGTTGTGGTAATACTACTATTACTAGAACAATTGTAGCAACTGACTTATGGGGGCATACTTCTACTCCAGTTGAGCAAGTTATTACTTTAGAATATGTTCCAAATTGGAAATTAACTTTCCCAGAAGATGGAACAGTTAATTGTCAGCAAGCAGCAGATGGTGCATTCGGTACAGCAGCGACTGCAGATGATATCTTAACTAGCATTGGATTCTGTGATCGTTTATCTGTAAACGTAGAAGAGCAAGTATTTACTGGTACTTCTGATGCTTGTGTTAAAGTGGTAAGAACGTATACAGTATGGAATACTTGTGGTACGCCAGGAGTTGATTATAACGTAAATGCAGCAGGTTTATCAATGGTAGAGCATACGGATACGGATGCTCAAAAAATTGTTTATACACAAACCATTAGTGCAGATATTACAGAAGGTCCAACATTTGATCCAATTGAGGTAGACTTAAATGTATATGGTACAGCAACAAAAGATGGTACTACTGATTGTACAGAGGCTAAAGTAATTGAATTGTGGGCGAATGATTGTTTAGGATATTCTGTAAGTGCTGAAAACCTTACTTGGACATTGGAAGGACCTACAGGAACCATTACAGGTTCAGGTAACTATATCAATGTAAATGTTGTTGCGGGTACTTATAACTTAGAAGCATGGGCAAGTGATGGTTGTGGTAATTCTAAAGGATTTACGGAGACTTATACTTTCGTAGATGCAAAAGCTCCATCTATTTGGTTGTACTCTGCTATGTCTACAGAGATTATGCCTACTAGTGGTACAATTGATATTTGGGCAAGCGATTTCATTGGCGCAATCGTTGATTGTGATACGTATACTACAGGTATCTGGCATCACTCTATGGGGAATGCACCTGTATCTTGTGATCAAGCTGCATCTTTAGGTCAAAATGTAGTTTTTAACTGTGATAATGTTGGAACTAACTTAGTTCGAATTTATGCTACAGATGCTTCTGGTAACTGTGATTACGTAAAAACAGCAATCATTATCCAAGATAATGGTAGAGTTTGTAATGGTGGCGAAGCAACTGGTCAAGCAGTAGCTGGTAAGGTTGTTAACGCTAGTGGTGAGTTTGTAGAATCAGTAAATGTAGCTGTAAACGGTGGCATGTCTGATGCTATGACTACAGGTGCTTCTGGTGCATTCGCATTCACAGTACCTGCAGGTGGTGATTACACAATCACTCCAGAGAAGAACACCAACCCATTAAACGGGGTATCTACTTATGATTTAGTTTTGATTAGCAAGCACATCTTGAGCATTCAGCCATTTACTAATGCACAGGAGTACATTGCAGCAGATATCAACAAATCTGGTACAATCACTGCTTTTGATATGGTTCAATTACGTCAGTTAATCTTGAACATCAATACAGAGTTCACGAACAATACTTCTTGGAGATTCGTTGATGCTTCTTATGACTTTGGTGATGTTGCGACTACATTGTCTCAAAACTTACCAGAAGTAATGAACATCAATAACATTGATACAGATCATTTATCAGTTGATTTCACAGCTATTAAAATAGGTGATGTTAACGGAAGTGCTGTACCAAGTAGTATTGTGGACGGTAGAAGCATATCAAGTAGCAGAAGTCGTGGGTATGGTAGTACGAATACAGAACAAGAACAACCCCAAGCCCAATCAGATGCAAACATAGAGGTTGAGTCTCAATCCTATGCAGGGGAGGATACTCCTTCAAGCATTACTGTACAAATCAGAGCCAGCAGATTTAGAAATATGGAGGGAGTAGAATTCAATTTAGATTGGGATGAATCTATATTACAATATAGCAATCATAGAAGACTAAGTTCAATTATAGGAGATTTGGGCACAACTCAAGTAAACGATGGGAAAATTTCTTATCTGTGGGTTAATGAAACAATTGCTAGCCAGACAATTCCAGATAATAGTCCTTTATTCGAGATCGAATTTGAAGTGCTTCAGCCTCAAAATACTTCAATTAATTTTGATCAAACGGATAGACTAGCATTGGTCATACAAGATAGAAATGGTGCTAATTTTAGAGATGGTACCACTACCAGTAGAAGTAATCAAATTGACTTAATTATTGGTGCTCCTATTTTACAAAATGGACAAATAACGTTCGCTGCTAATTGTCAAACTAATGAAACAATATCTATTTCCCCAAATAATGGAGATGTCATAAAGGCTGTAAATACAATTACTACACAAGGTTCAATTGAAATATCTCCTAATTCAAATGTAGAATTTCAGGCAGGTAATTCCATAACTCTAAATGCAGGTTTTCATGCTACAATAGGAAGTGACTTTTTAGCAAAAATTGGTAGCTGTTCTCCGTTCACTCAGCCAGTTACAGAGTCAAATTTCAGATTAACAGGTGACAATTTCAATAATAGTTTAGAGATTTTTCCAAATCCTACTAGTCAATCAATAACTATTGAGTATAGCTTAAGTAAAGTTCAGCAGGTGAGTTTATATTTAACAGATTTTTCTGGAAGAATTATCCTTACTCTTAATAATGAAACTCAAAATATAGGTCAACATTTAAAAACAATAAATTTTGAGGATAAATTATCTAATGGTATTTATAATTTGGTATTACAAACAGAGGAAGGAATATTCTCAGAGAAAGTAATTTATCAGAAATAAAAAGAATATATGTTGAAGGCTATTTATTTTTGCTTATTAACCCTCAATCTAAGTGTAACTATTATTTTTGAAAAGGGTTTTCTTATAAAAAAAAGAGTGAGGGTCATAAAATCGTAAATTTGAATTTTGCGAATTTAAACCAAACGATTTGACCACTCACAATATTGAACAAGAAACGACATTTTACGAACAATTACAAAATTGTCCAAATTTAGATTTGAGAGACATCCGAGGTAGAACCTTGGACATGCCTTTTACTTTGTTAGGAATGACAATAAGTTTATTAAGGAATCGAGGTGGAAATTTATCGAGTATTCATCGCTCAATGCAAAACAAGAATCAAGAGCTATGTTCTTATTTAGGCATAGCAGAGTAGGGCTGTTAAGTTCTATTTTGCAAAATGCCAAGAGCGGGCGATTTCCCCCTCTGGAGGGGGCTAGGGGGAGGAATTGTTGAGGATATTTCCAATTTATCCGAGCTTCCTCCCCCCAACCCCCTCCAGAGGGGGAGAACATCCTACAAAGGTTGAAAATTTATGCAAAATTTTAACATTTTAAAGTTTGTGAAACAGAACTTAACAACCCTGCGACCCCCAAGGGGGAGTACTCCATCGCTTTCGTTTTACTGACTACTTAATTTTATTTTTTCAAGCATTTTCTTTGCCATTTTTTACAAAGCTTACCTTAACAAAAAGAAGTGTTAGTACTAAAAAAGCACCATCTTAAACCCTCTTCCTTAGGTACTCCCCCTCGGGGGTCGGGGGTAATTGAGCAACATCAACCCTGAAATCTACCCCCGATCCCCAAGGCAGCGGTGATTGGTTTTGGAAATCATAATTCATAATTCATAAATCTTACATCATAAATCTTACATCATAAATCTTACATCATAAATCTGCTAATTAACCAAAAGTAGACGGATGTATGATGTAAGATTTTTCATACCTTACCCCCTAATTAATAAATGCCCCATCTATATCCAAAGTAATTCGATTCTCACTCAACAAACGATCTCGCAATGCTTGGATCTTAGGCAGCTCATATTCAAAATAATATTTCATCGTATGCACCTTCCCTTGGTAAAACAAATACTCCTCCTTGACCGCCTTATTATCAATTGCTTTTTGTGCAACAACCGCTTGTTTTAGCCACAACCAGCTTACGGTAACTAAACCAAAAAATTCTAAATATAAAGTAGCATCTGATAAGAAAACTTCTGGTTTATGCTCCATAGCCGTTTTCACCAAATGCATAGTCGTTTTTTGTAAAGTTTGGGTGGCTTCCGCCAATTTTCGAGCATAGCTTTGTAAAGCTTCCTTTTTACTAGCTGCATCAATAGTCTGCTTGATTTCCGCAGCAAATAAAATTAAGGCTTTCCCGTTTTGCATCATCACTTTTCTACCTAAAATATCCATTCCATGAATGGCAGTTGTGCCTTCATAGATAGCATTAATCCGCATATCACGGTAGTATTGCTCTAAAGGAAAATCATCTGTGTAGCCTGCGCCACCTAAAACTTGCATCCCTGCACTAATAGATAAATTGCCCCATTCAGACGGAAAAGATTTAACGATTGGTGTTAATAACTCTAATAAAAGATGGGCTTTTTCTTTTTCTTCTCCAGTTGCATTTTCGGCAATATCTGCATAATAAGCACACAACTGAACTAAAGCAATACTCCCTTCTGATATAGATTTTTGGAACAACAACATTCTTTTGACATCTGCATGCTCAATGATTAATACTTGGGGTTGAGCAGCATCTTTATTGGAAGGATGTCGGCCTTGAGGACGTTCATTTGCATATTGTAAACTTGCATAATAAGCAGCACTTGTAATACCTGCACCCATAGAGCCTGTACCAATTCTAGCCTCATTCATCATCTGAAACATATAAGGCAAACCTCTGTGTGGCGCCCCCACTAAATAACCTTTACAGTCGTCTTTTTCGCCCATCATCAAATGCGCTGCTACATATCCTCGTTGGCCCATTTTGCCATACAAACCTGCTGTAGTTACATCATTACTTATTTTTTGACCATTGTCTTCTCGGTATTTAGGAACAACAAATAAAGAGATCCCTTTAGTACCGAGTGGTGCACCATCTATTCTGGCAAGTGTCAAATGAATAATGTTTTCTGCGTCTTCATAATCCCCACCAGAAATATATATTTTTTGCCCTTTGATAGCATAAGAACCATCTTCGTTTAAAGTTGCAGTAGACTTTACATCAGAAAGTGAGCTACCCGCTTGTGGCTCTGTCAATGCCATTGTTCCTTGCCAGTCTCCAATCACCATTTTGGGAATGTATGCCTCTTGCAAGGCATCACTACCAAAACTTCTAATCAAATTAGAAGCCCCATCCGTCAATCCGGTGTAGGCGGCAGCATTGGCATTGGCAGCGTGCATGATTAATTTGCCTGTCGTAAATAATAATTGTGGCATTTGTTGTCCACCTTTATCATAATCTACATAAGCTCCAATCCATCCTCCTTCCCCTAAAGCTTTGATGGCTTTTGGTAAATCTGGATGCACTTTTACCGTTCCTGTTGCTTCATCGTAATAGGCTTTCTTCTTGTCCATTTCTCTAAAAATGGGAAATAGATACGTATCCGATAAATCTTTTGCGGCCTCTAAAGTCATATCATAGGCTTCTGCGTCATAATCTTGATATTTCGGTAAGTCGTTAATTTTACTTAAATCAAAAAACTCATGTAGCATGAATTTTAAGTTGCGCATACTGATGTATTCTTTTGCCATTGGTATTTTTTTTTGGTCTTTAGTCTTTCGTAAACAAAGATAAATGCTTAGTAGTAAGTTAAGTTATATCCGACAACTTACTTTTTGATACGAATTACTAAGAGTATGTCTAAATTAAATTTTAATTCTTCCGATGAAATAATATAAACTTTCCAAAAATAGTAAAGAAATAATAGAAATTTTGTGATATTTAATTCTTTAAACATTTCCTCATAACTCGAAGAGTTGTGCTATCAAATACCTAACGATCATTCAATGCTCAAAAAAACAGGAATTGGACTACTTATTCTCGTACTGCTTTCCATTGTCGCTTACTATTGGTTTATTAATTCAGGTATTCAATTACCACCTGAAACAGATGCCGTTATAGAAGAGGTCTTGCAAGCTAATAACTTACCTGAATTAATTACAGGAGAAACAGACTTTGCCCAAAATGGCGACGTAAAAATTTGGTATGAAAAGCAAGTACCTAAAGATTCTATCAAAGGCACCATTTTATTAGTTATGGGGCATAGTGGTTCTGCCCTGGTTTGGAAGCCTATTTTTATGCAACCCCTATTAGACGCTGGCTACCAAGTTATACGATATGATAATCGAGGACTGGGAGAATCGGATTGGATAGCCAATTGGGATAAAGAAAATCCTTATACTTTGGAAGACATGGCAAAAGATGGAATAGCCGTGCTAGAAGCCGCTGGCGTACAAAAGGCCCATGTATTAGGCGTTTCTATGGGCGGCATGATTGTACAGAGAATGGCTTTGAGTCATACAGAAAAAGTGGCTTCTCTGATTTCTGTTATGACCTCTGGTTATATGAATGATCCAGAAATGCCTGCTACATTAAGTACTGCTCAAATGATGGATTTTGGTCGCCTTACTTTGCGCTATCTAATGCCGCCGAGTGAACGGAACGCTATAAAGTTTATGGTCGGCATCGAAAAATTATTTCAAGGGACTGGTCCTTATAGCCACTCTGTAAAAGCAGCAGCAGAAAGAACCCTCTACGAAATGCGTAACAGAAAAGGCATGAATCCAAGTGTCGGCGACCAGCATACGGCGGCCATAGCGGCGTCTGGTTCTAGGTTAGAGGAGTTAGCTACTATAAAAATGCCAACTTTAATTATTCATGGAAAAGCAGATCCACTAGTTCGGTTTGAACATTGTGAAAAATATGCGCCTTTAATTCCTCATGCGAAAAAATTGTATATCGACGAGATGGGCCATGATCTACCAGATTATTATATGAAGCAATTTCATGCTGGCATCTTGGAGCATTTGGAGGCGGCGAGTGGTAAGCGTTAAAAATAGAACACGGAGACACGGAGGCACGGAGGTAAAATTTGTTTAATTGTTTAAAATGTTTATTCGTTTACAAAATAGTACGGCTAACGAAGCGGTTATACAATTAAACATTATAAACAAATAATTTCTCTATGCCTCTCTTCCTAATTAAACCGCTGTATCTTATTGCCTAAAACACAGGGCGTGCGGGAAACACGACCCGTGTGGGAGGAACATACATTTCAATAAAATGCTATACCTCCTTATCCCTTATAAATCTCCGTGCCCCCGTGCCTCTGTGTTCATCATTAAACCGCTGTATCTTATTGCTTAAAACACAGGGCGTGTGGGAAACACGACCCGTGTGGGAGGAACATACATTTCAATAAAATGCTATACCTCCTTGTCCCTTATAAATCTCCGTGCCCCCATGCCTCTGTGTTCATCATTAAATCGCTGTATCTTATTGCCTAAAACACAGGGCGTGTGGGAAACACGACCCGTGTGGGAGGAACATACATTTCAATAAAATGCTATACCTCTTTATCCCTTATAAATCTCCGTGCCTCTGTGTTCATCATTAAACCGCTGTATCTTATTGCCTAAAACACAGGGCGTGTGGGAAACACGACCCGTGTGGGAGGAACATACATTTCAATAAAATGCTATACCTACTTATCCCTTATAAATCTCCGTGCCCCCATGCCTCTGTGTTCATCATTAAACCGCTGTATCTTATTGCTTAAAACACAGGGCGTGTGGGAAACACGACCCGTGTGGGAGGAACATACATTTCAATAAAATGCTATACCTCCTTGTCCCTTATAAATCTCCGTGCCCCCGTGCCTCTGTGTTCATCATTAAACCGCTGTATCTTATTGCCTAAAACACAGGGCGTGTGGGAAACACGACCCGTGTGGGAGGAACATACATTTCAATAAAATGCTATACCTCCTTGTCCCTTATAAATCTCCGTGCCTCTGTGTTCCTAATTAAACCGCTGAAACTCCTCTACTCAAGATATTTGGCGCATTCCAATCATGAGAAGATAAATAAATAGACGGGTTGTTTTGTACATATTGATGCATCTGCTCAACTGTTTGTTGCGCTGCTTTATTCATTAAGACGACATCTGGTATTTCTTGTTTTAGGGTTGTTTCATTATACGTTAAATCACCTGCTATAATAGTCGTGAAATTTTCATTTTTCACGAGTATAGATTGATGGCCAATAGAATGCCCTGGTGTAGGAACGACCAGTATTTTTCCATCTTTTGTTATCTGTTGGCTTTGAGAAAAATTGCCTTCTGCCCCATCCGTGTACGTAATCAATTCTGGCTGAAACCACTTAGGCCAATTCTTTTTAAAATAGCCCGCACCGGGTCCTTTCTTACTAGTCGCCATTTCATACTCTGCTTTGGAGACATACATTTTACAATGTTCAAAATGTGCTAAACCACCAATATGATCGCCATGCAAATGGGTAAAAATAATCGTTTGTATATCGCTCGTTTTAAAACCAATTTTTGCTAATTGATAGGGTATTTCTTCGGAGGCTTCTATTTTAGTTTCTACTGCCTTATGATATAAACCTCCATCTGGCAAATATCCCTTTTCATAAATTTTCGCCGTCTCTCCAGTATCCACTAAAATTAATCCTTCTGGATGTTCTATTAACCAACAATACGTGGGCATCCATTCGCCCCATTTTTGCGTGAATATTAATTGGTATAATCGAGAGAGATTATTTCTTGCGCCTGTTAATTGGAATTGTTTGCAGCGGACAGTGCCTGTCTGTATTAGATGGATTTTTATCATTATTTTCGTTTTGTTTGTGAATACTCAATTATTGATCCCTCTAAGGATAGACCTTACCTATCTCCTTATTTTACGAGCCTTGAAAGAAGGGGATAGGCATCATTCTCGTGCTATTGGGGTTATTCACCTATAGAGATTGGGAAATGTTAGCCATTGTTAGTCAAGCCAATATTGGTGGTGGCACAACCGCCATTGCCTTAGCAGAATCTTTTAATAGAAACGAGTTAATTGTACCTGCTATACTCGTGGGCACATTAGGAAATGCGCTTGGGACTTATTTGGGGTTTTTAGTTATTTATTTGTTGTGATGAATTATACTCGCAATATTACAAGCAAGCATTTTCACTGTACAGAAGGCTTAGTTCAATCCCCTGTGAAAGTTAATTGATTAGAGCATAGTGCGAATTCCCTAGTCGGATGACTAGCGTCGTCCGATTGAGAAACATAAAAAAAGCGACTCATTCTATTAAAGAATAAGCCGCTTTTAAATATGTTTTATTTCAATAAAATAAGTAAGGAATAAAGTAAGTAAATCAATATAATTTTTCAAACCTTGTTTACCAACGCCCTACTACTTCATACCTCATACTTTATACCTCCTACTTATTAATTCTTTTTCTCCAGCTCTGTAATACGATCCGCTTGCTTCTGCAATTGCTCATTTTGTTGAATGACATATAATGTCAATTCCTCCACTTTTTGCAATAAGCCCATGCTGAAGGTAGTCAAATTCAAACCATCTTTCAACATTTCTTTGCCAGAAGGAATTCCTGGTAAGTGTTTGTTTTTGGCAACAAATTCGCTAACCGTATCCAATTGTGGCAATTCATAATTAGGAGCAAAAACGAAATCAGCAGGTTTCAATGCTTTGCCATTAGTCTTGATAGTGCCCGTTTCTCCATCCAACTGAATCGTCGCTTTACCTCTTTTATTTTTAAGGATTACATCCCCATCTGTTCCAGCACCACCTAAACTTATATTACCATCACCACCATCTACATGAATCGTAGATTTACCACGAGCATTCAACAAGGTAATATCTCCTTCCGCTTTATGTCCACCTAAAGTAATGTTACCACCGCCACCATCAATGTGTACGGTGCATTTGCCAATAGGATTTAAAAGGGATACATCTCCTTGAGACGTTTCTCCGCCTAAGGTAATATTACCACTACCACCATCTATATGAACTGTACATTTGCCTTTGGTATTTAATAAAGATACATCGCCTTCTGATGTTTCTCCACCCAAGGTAATATTACCATTGCCACCATCTATGTGAACTGTACATTTGCCTTTGGTATTTAATAAAGATACATCGCCTTCTGATGTTTCTCCACCTAAGGTAAGGTTGCCACTACCACCATCTAAATGGACCGTTTGTTTGCCTTTGGTGTTCAATAAAGTAACATCGCCTTCAGACGATTGTCCACCTAAAGTAATATTACCTCTACCGCCATCGACATGAACCGTACATTTTCCTTTCGCATTTAATAAAGATACATCCCCTCTACACTTATTCCCTCCTAAAGTAATGTTGCCATTACCACCATCTATATGAACCGTTTCTTTTCCAGCATCATTAAGCATTCCAATGTCTCCAGCTGAGCCATTGCCACCTAATTTCATATTGCCATCACCACCATCAATGTGTATCGTCTGTTTGCCACTCTCTTTTAGCAAGATAACATCTCCTTGCGTACCAGCGCCACCCATTGTAATGTTGCCATCACCACCATCTATGTGTACTGTACATTCGCCGACTGCATTCAACAGAGACACATCGCCTTCCGCTACTTCTCCTCCTAAAGTAATGTTACCATTACCGCCATCTATATGAACCGTACATTTTCCCTTTGTATTCAATAAAGATACATCTCCCTGAGAAGTTTGACCTCCTAAAGTAATATTACCACTGCCACCATCCACATGAACGGTACATTTTCCTTTTGTATTCAATAAAGACACATCGCCTTCTGAACCAGCACCTCCTAAAGTAATGTTACCACTACCTCCATCAATATGAACCGTTTGCTTTCCATTGGCTTGTCGCATCCCAATGTCTCCTGCGGCACCATTGCCTCCCATTTTTATATTCGCTCTCATTCCATCAAGATGCATCGTTTGTTTTCCATCATGATTGACTAAAGTGACATCTCCTGCATGGCCTTTGCCGCCTAATTTAACATTTCCTTTTGTTCCGTCTATTAAGATAGTTCTTTTACCTTCGGAATCTGCAAGTGTAATTTTCTTGACTTTTTCTGCCATAATAAGTAAGTTAGTTTTAAAAGTTGTTTAATAACGATGAAAGAATAGGTTGATCGTTTGGGCAAGTTTTGTATTTCTTTAATCTAGTTTTTAAAAGAAATGATTTTTGTATATCAATAGATATTTTCTTATTTCATTTCTTGGGGACTAAATTAATCATTTATATTCAAATGGTTAAATTTTTTAATTTGATATAAATGTTTGCTTGTATCTACGATAAGAAGAACAAGAAGTTGCTCTTCCTTTTATAGGATTAAAATAGTAGGATAAAGCAAAATAATATTAGGTCTATTTTAGTTAAGTACATGTTTTCTTTAATTGCTCCATAGCTTCTTTTTCTCCTATAGATAATTCAAGGAAAATTATTAATATCTAAATCCAAAGGCTTTGCATTTTTCCTTACAAAAATAGGTCCACTAGCTTGATAAGGAGAATGTACCGTTTGGTATTAAAAAGGAGATCAACACTAAAATAATGCTTATTATTTGAAAGCGTATTTTTATTTTATCTCCCTTTGATACCACTTCGGTATAGTTTGACTAAAATTATCATACCATCCTAAAACCTCTTCTGCTTGAGCATATCGTCTTCCGCTAACGTTGACTTATGATAAATATTTTCATACCGTTCCTACAAAATTAGTCATCACAGACGTATCATCAGCAACCAATAATTGATTCGCACTAAAATCCATCTTTTCTTTCTCGAATAATTTCATCAATTCTACCCCCAAATTATAATTGTGAGTCAAAAAAAATAATTGTTTTGCCTCTTGTCCAAAGTGCAATAATTGGGCTAACATTTTAGATAACCTACCTGCATCAAAACTTGAAACGGGATCATCGAAAATAATCGTTTTTTCGCTCAACTTTGGGTCCATTTCTAATTTTGTCAAAAAGAAAGATAAGGCTAAAGCATTTTTATCTCCTTCACTCAAGGCATATTTCATGGCGACTTGCTTGCCCTTATCTATATGAACTACCTCCTTATCGTGAACGCAAAGTGCAAATTTGACGATAGGTTCCGTACTGCTTCCCATATAGGCACTCGTCATTTTTTGAAGACTTAAATAAGGCGCAAAATGTTTTAGATAGCGATTGATCGTTGCTAAATAATTTTTAAAAATTAGCTCTTTATAGTCGTTTAATTCGGCGTTATTAACTTTGTTTTGTTTTTTTAATTTGTCAATGGCCAATGTGTACTTTTTCAAATCAGTACAATATTGATCTATGGTAGGGTCGGTTCTTTTTTGTAGCGCTAATAATTGAATCAACTCCTTTTCTATTCCAACTATATTCATATCCTCATTCGATTTCAATAAATCTATGCTTTCATTATAGGCAAGAATCGCTTCATTCATGGTCTGCACTTTATTCATCATTTGCTGAATAACTTGTTCAAAATGAGCTACCTCTTCGGCAGATACTGCCTCAATAGGGTTCGTCATTTTTTGTCGAAACAAAATTTTTACTTTTTCAAACGATGCAATTACTTTCGTTGCATCTTGCGAAAGATTAGATAAAGAGGGTACTTCTGGAAGGTATTGTTTCCAAAAATCTATCAACTCTTTATTAAGATGTATCGTGTTATCTATTTGAATTAAAATTGCTCCTATATTCGATTGGTCCAATACTTTGTTGATTGATCCGATATCCAAAATCAATTGTTTATAAGTCGCATTAAAATACTGCTGGTAGGCTTCTAACATATCTATACCTGCGTCCATCGGTCGAAGACAGAAAGGGCATTGATCGTCATAAGTAGATTCAAAACCTTGTTGCAGCCACTCCTCTGCTTTTCCATCCATCCCTAAATGCGTTTTATGGGTCTGGATTTTTTCTAAATAACTCGTAGAAATAAAAGCTAAAGATTGTGCTAAAATCTCATTTCCTTTTTCCATATCAAATGGCATTGATAAGGTAGGCAATATTTTTAAGGAAGCTTTAGCTTGAATCGCTTGATGGTTTTTTGCAGTCGCTAGTTCTCGCTTTTTCCATTCTATTTTTTCTATTACCTCAAGGTCTGCTTCCAAGGCAGCATAAGCCAAGGCGCTATAACTATGTCCAATTGCTTGTTCTAATGCCTTCCCTGTTTCTCGTACAATTTTATTCCCTTTCTGGATTCTAATCTTCTTATCTTGAATCGCCTGTTTTAATTGAATACCTTTATCGCCAACAATAATTTCAAACAATTTCTTTTTATGCGTATTCTGAATTTCCAGTCCTGTATAAATATGATCATTAATAAAATGCACATCAAATATTTCCAAGTTCGGTTCGAACTGATTCCATTGAAATGCTTGGTATTGAAATTTCGGTGTACCGTCTCTACCCGTCAATAGTTCAATCTCTGGCGATCCCTCATAATTGAAACTGGTCTTTTTTAGCAATACTTCATTATTTCCTTTTAGGGAACGGAAGATATGAGTCAGGGTCGTCTTGCCCGTTCCATTTGCTCCATAAATCAAATTCATTTTTTTAAAAGCATTCGGTTGTTGAGCTAAAGGAAGGGCTTCAGAGGAATAGTTATGGTAGCGACCTACTCCTATTATTTTTTGAATTTTCTGGATCATGTTGGCTTTAAACTAAAGGATCAATAGAATGTACAACAATTTTGAGGCAAGTTTCATTTCAGCATCCCTATGTCCACCTGAAACAATAATAATTAAAATGCAAATTAAAATTAAAAATACACTCCTAATGCATCTTTTGTAATTTTAATTTCCCAAGGAATACAGTTAATGAAGTACAACAATCTATTGTTCATCAACTTGACCCTTAAAACAGCTATTATAAAAATCAACCTAGTTCTGACAATTTCATAAGGATAATAGAACAAGTAAATGCATTCGTCTAATAATTTAACTGATTAATAGTATTTATTATTTGAAGAGTTCAAAAATTAAGAATTTGACTAGGTAACAATAAAAAAATAACTTCTCCATCTAGGCGGCTTCTTTCATCGTTACTAAGCAAAACACTTTTCTTAATAGTTCGAACCAAAGAGACCCTGTAAAATTATTAAGAAAAATGTGCCCACATTCACCCTTCTAATTTTCTCCAGAATGAAGCATTTACTATCTATTTCTATTTTGTTGCTGCTAGGACTTAGCCCTTTATTCTCTCAAGAAGGATTAAAAGCAGATTACTTTAATGGAACACAACTCAGTCGGTATGTAGCAACCAATTTTGTCGATAATCTAGATTTTTATTGGAACAATGAGCCTCCTGTCGAAGGATTGAATCCCCATGAATGTTCTGTTCGTTATACGGGAAGATTGAAATCCCCAAAAGCAGGAATTTACACTTTTTCTGCAAGGGTGGATGATGGTATTCGAGTATGGATTGGGGATGTGCAAGTGATCAATAACTGGCATTTAAATGATGTTGGCTTTTCAGAAGGAGCCGTAGAAATGATCGCTAATCAATATTACGATATAAAAGTCGAATATTTTAATGCCCTCAATGAAGCGGAACTAAGATTGCTCTGGACATTGCCGAACGACGAAGAGCAAAATTGGTGGACACAATGGTGGGACAACGAAGATCCTACAATAATACCTACTCAGTACTTTGCACCTCCCGAAGAAGTAGTTGAGGTAAATCTCACACCAGAATTAGAATCAAAACCAGAGCCTTTGGTTAAAGCCAAAGAAAAACCAAAATCAAAACCACAAGCAAAAGTCAAATCAAAAATCACTAAGAAGCAACCAGTACTCCAAGCACAAAAAAAGAAGCTGGTAGATACGATTCAACAATACATTCCGAAAAGTGTAGCATTTAATCGGGCAGAAGCGAAAATACTACCTTGTCCCGCAAGTTTTTGAATTGGAAGAAATTGATCCTTTAAATAATTTGTCCAGCAACAGGAAATTGCGGGACAAAGCAGTTGCTCTTGCGGGACAACTTCCCCTTGTCCCGCAAGTTTTTGAATTGGAAAAAATTGATCCTTTAAATAATTTGTCCAGCAACAGGAAGTTGCGGGACAAAGCGGTTGCTCTTGCTGGACAACTTCCCCTTGTCCCGCAAGTTTTTGAATTGAAAAAAATTGATCCTCGCAATAATTTGTCCAGCAACAGGAAATTGCGGGACAAAGCAGTTGCTCTTGCGGGACAACTTCCCCTTGTCCCGCAAGTTTTTGAATTGAAAAAAATTGATCCTTTAAATAATTTGTCCAGCAACAGGAAGTTGCGGGACAAAGCGGTTGCTCTTGCTGGACAACTTCCCCTTGTCCCGCAAGTTTTTGAATTGGAAAAAATTGATCCTCGCAATAATTTGTCCAGCAACAGGAAGTTGCGGGACAAAGCGGTTGCTCTTGCTGGACAACTTCCCCTTGTCCCGCAAGTTTTTGAATGAAAAAAATTGATCCTCGCAATAATTTGTCCAGCAACAGGAAGTTGCGGAACAAAGCAGTTGCTCTTGCTGGACAACTTCCCCTTGTCCCGCAAGTTTTTGAATTGGAAAAAATTGATCCTTTAAATAATTTGTCCAGCAACAGGAAATTGCGGAACAAAGCAGTTGCTCTTGCTGGACAACTTCCCCTTGTCCCGCAAGTTTTTGAATTGGAAAAAATTGATCCTCGCAATAATTTGTCCAGCAACAGGAAGTTGCGGGACAAAGCGGTTGCTCTTGCTGGACAACTTCCCCTTGTCCCGCAAGTTTTTGAATTGGAAAAAATTGATCCTCGCAATAATTTGTCCAGCAACAGGAAGTTGCGGGACAAAGCGGTTGCTCTTGCTGGACAACTTCCCCTTGTCCCGCAAGTTTTTGAATAAAAAAATTTCTGATTATAACGGATTGCGATGAAACAAAAAAAGTCATTGAAACTGTATATTTTTAAAGTGCGAACTTAAAAATAGAAAAACAGAATCAATGACAGTTAAAGATAAAGAAAGAAGAACAATAATATTACCCATAGCAGAAGAAATATATAAAAAATTCGTTTTGGACAATTCCTTAGCTAAGGAACTGATAAGTGCTTTGTATGAACAAAGTCCAGAATTATTTCCTATTGGGATGTCGAATGGGTATCAACTAAATGGTCGGAGTCGAATTAGTAAAAAGACGGGTTTACAATTACGAAAAATAAAAATAGGAGGTATAGTTTAGGCACTTTAAAATAAATAATTAAACGTTTTTTTATAAAAATCTTTGACTTTCTTTGGATAAATAGTTACGAACCATTTACCAATTTTTTCGTCCAGTCTGTCAATAATTTTTTCATATAAATCCATTATCTTTACGGCAAGTTTTTTACCCGTTTCATAGACTTTATTGCATACTTTTATTCGAGCTTTCTTTCCTGCCCAGACAAAGTTACGAGCAAATTTTATTACTGTTTCTTTAGTATCTAAAATGTCTCCGTTCCAATGCTGTTCCAAGCCACCCCATACTCTTTCTATTGGATTATATTTACTATGATATGGTGGATAGTAAGCAAGTTTAACTATCACATTGTACTTTGCCGAAAACTCACAGATTCGTTTAATAAATTGGGTTCTTCTACTATGACATTCTGGGCCATTATCTCCATTCAATAGTATTGTGTGTACATTAGGAAAACGTATGCTCTTTTTCTCCCAATAATCACATAAACAATCTACAATAAAATCAGCCGTTACCTTTGAGCTAGTAAGGTATAAATCAGTCTCCTGTAGCTGTGGCGAATAAAAACCAAATGGCGTAATATGTTCATTTCCAAAATCATGGTCTCCTGCTTTTACTAATGCCCAGTTTTTGCCACCTCTTGAAAAATCTCCCACTTTTACTTTATTCTTTGCGTCATGTGATACTCGTAATACTCCGTCTGATAAAAGTGCTTTTTGATTTTCTATTTCTATTTGATCAAAAATCAAATCTGTTTCCTTGATTTTTTTTTTGGGTTTCGTTTTCGCTACTTTTCTTTGTTTAAAGCCTAATGCTATCATCTTATTTCGTAGGGTTTGATTACTAGGAAGGTCTGATTTTTTATACCCCCGTTTTAATAACTCTTTTCTTACCTGACTTATACTCAATCGAGTATATAAACGAGTGCTTTTAAATTGTGGATCTGTCTGACTTGAATTCTCTCCAATTTCTTTAAGCTCTTCTATTAATTTAGGATTTAATTCCTCTAATTTTTTTCGCCCTCTTTCCTCAAATTTATCCAGTTGAGCTATACCTGTACTCACTTCGGTTATTCCTTTATTTAAGGTCACTCGACTTATCCCTAAGCATTTTGAAATGATTGCCCTACCTCCTATACCATAATCTAAGGCTAGTTGCCCTAAAAACATTCGCCGCGCACTTCCTTTTAAATTCGAAGCAGCAATTTTTAAACTAGGTAATAAACTTTCAAAATTTTCTCGTGTAATTCTCATCACACAAAGGTCTTACTTTTATAGTTCAAAATCTTGAAAACGTTTAATTATTTATTTTAAATGTCCTTATAGAATACGTCCGAGTTTTATATTGTCCTATAATAGAGGAAGGATAGATATAGCATCTAAAGGCTTATTTCTCTTACGCTTTGGCGTTCCTTTTTGGGCATTAGCTTTTGTTTTCGGTAAATATGCGATGTGGTGGTATCGTCTGTACATTAGTTTGGGTCAAAGTAGTATAGTAGGCACTACGGTTTATAATCCTTATCAATTACCTGAAAATCTATTAGCGGATGAACATCATATTAAGATTCGAGGGGAAAAAGCCTATGTAGCCACCACCGCAGGGGAAGGTTGTTTTTTAGGTATGGCAGTTAGCAGCAAAGCTGATGAAGCTTCTTTGCAGCAAGCTTATGGTGTATTCAAAGAAGAAGCTAAAGCTGTAAATCCTGATTATGAACCACTTAGTGTTAATACAGACGGGTGGACAGCTACCCAAAACGGTTGGCAAAAACTCTTCCCTAATATACTTGTACTAGAGTGTTTTCTCCATGCTTTTCTCAAGGTTCGAGATAGAGCTACTAAGAAGGTACAAACTTTTTTTGATACTGCTGGCGATAAAATATGGGATTGCTATAGAGCTGGTTCGGTAAGACAGTTAGCTCAACAACTTCGCAGACTGGGAGAATGGGCAACTGGCCAAATACCCGATTGTCCTATGAGAGATAATATTCTTAAACTTTGCAAAAAGAAAAAACGTTGGATCGAACATTTTAAAATTCCTTATGCTCATAGAACTTCTAATATGATAGATCGGCTAATGAGAGCTATGAAACGTCATGCTTTCAATTCGCAAATGTTTCATTTTGATGTTGCTAGTACGACAAAAAACTTTAGAGCTTTTGCTTTATTGTACAATTTTGCACCTTCGTGTCCAGCTGTAAGGAAAAAAAATCCTATTTTAAGTAGTCCTGCGGCTAGGCTTAATGGATTTGTTTATCATGCAGACTGGCTACAAAATTTATTAATTGCAGCTTCTGCTGCCAATTTTAAGCGTCACCGCAATCCGTTATAATCAGAAAAATTGATCCTTTAAATAATTTGTCCAGCAACAGGAAGTTGCGGGACAAAGCAGTTGCTCTTGCTGGACAACTTCCCCTTGTCCCGCAAGTTTTTGAATTGGAAAAAATTGATCCTCGCAATAATTTGTCCAGCAACAGGAAGTTGCGGGACAAAGCGGTTGCTCTTGCTGGACAACTTCCCCTTGTCCCGCAAGTTTTTGAATGAAAAAAATTGATCCTCGCAATAATTTGTCCAGCAACAGGAAGTTGCGGAACAAAGCAGTTGCTCTTGCTGGACAACTTCACGTTGTCCAGCAAGTTTTTGAATTAGGAAAAATTGATCCTTTAAATAATTTGTCCAGCAACAGGAAGTTGCGGGACAAAGCAGTTGCTCTTGCTGGACAACTTCCCCTTGTCCCGCAAGTTTTTGAATTGAAAAAAATTGATCCTCGCAATAATTTGTCCAGCAACAGGAAGTTGCGGGACAAAGCGGTTGCTCTTGCTGGACAACTTCCCCTTGTCCCGCAAGTTTTTGAATTGGAAAAAATTGATCCTCGCAATAATTTGTCCAGCAACAGGAAGTTGCGGGACAAAGCGGTTGCTCTTGCTGGACAACTTCCCCTTGTCCTGCAAGTTTTTGAATAAAAAAATTGATCCTTTAAATAATTTGTCCAGCAACAGGAAGTTGCGGGACAAAGCAGTTGCTCTTGCTGGACAACTTCCCGTTGTCCCGCAAGTTTTTGAATTGGAAAAAATTGATCCTCGCAATAATTTGTCCAGCAACAGGAAGTTGCGGGACAAAGCGGTTGCTCTTGCTGGACAACTTCCCGTTGTCCTGCAAGTTTTTGAATTGGAAAAAATTGATCCTTTAAATAATTTGTCCAGCAACAGAAACTTGCGGGACAAAGCTTAAAATCAAATAAAATTTCGTAGTTCTTTTCCCATTTGTAAATTACAGAGCGAGCCTTTTCTTAACCCCGCATAATCTCTAGCAGATGACCAAGGATAATCCGTAGCTTTATCTACCAATTTCGCTGCTACTGGGTTGTTATGGATATAACAAAAACATTGATAACCATAATTCGTATTTGGTGAAAATCGAAAATCTTCTTTTCCATTTCTAGTTAAAGTCACAAATTCATTGATCCATCCGTCCTTAGCTTGACAATTGTCTTTAAAAATTCTTCCCGACCATTTATTAGCTTTATTAATAGCCCTTCCATAACTGCTTTGGAGTATTCCTATAGCTTCGTTTAAGGTGATTATATCGCTTGCTTTAGTATCTCTCGACCAATCTCTCATAACCTTCTTAGCTTTAGTATCATACTTTTGCTGCCTCCGTTGCGATTCAATCTGATCTGCATGTTCCAAAAATGTTTTCCTATCTAAACTAATTTGCCTTGTGTAAAACTGCCAATGAAAATGATTCGGCATTAAACACCAAGCAATTAGATCTCCAAAAGGTAGAAGGTAAGCTCTCATTTTCCAAAGAAAAAAGGAGTAGTTGTCTTCTGTAAAAAATATCTGTCTACGGTTATTACCTTGATTGTAAATATGAAAAAGTTGATTATTACGGAATTGCATAGTTTTCTCGGTTAATTCTTACTGGACAACTTCCCCTTGTCCAGTAAGTTTTTAAACTGAAGGGAGTTTATCTTTGAAATAATTTGTCTAGACGTTTTAATTGTCGAATTAAAACAGGAAGTTGCGGGACAAAAGTGGCTACTCTTGCTGGACAACAGTTGCGGGACAAAGCAGTTGCTCTTGCTGGACAACTTCCCGTTGTCCAGCAAGTTTTTTAATGGAAAAAATTGATCCTCGCAATAATTTGTCCAGCAACAGGAAGTTGCGGGACAAAAGGCTAACCTCCCCAATTATCCCGATCCAAACTCCGATACTGTATTGCCTCCGCCAAATGCTCAATACTAATCTTCTTACTACCCGACAAATCTGCGCCTGTCCGAGCCACCTTTAATATACGATCATAGGCACGTGCAGAGAGTTGCAATTTCTTCATCGCCGTTTTTAATAAAACGGTACAAGCTTGATCGAGTTGACAAACTTCCTTGGCTAGGCGACTAGGCATCATCGCATTACAATGCACATTTTTCATATTCTTGAAACGCTCTGTTTGTATCTCTCTGGCTTGGACAACTCGCTCGGCAATATCTTTGCTGGGGACGCTGGGTTGATCGTAGTTGGCTAAGAGTTCGTAGGAGACAGGGGTGACTTCTACGTGTAGATCTATACGATCTAAAAGAGGGCCAGAGATTTTATTGAGGTATCGTTTGACGATGCCTGCGCCGCAGACGCATTCTTTATCAGGGTGATTGAAATAGCCGCACGGACAAGGATTCATCGAAGCGATCAACATAAAACTGGAAGGATAATCTACCGTAATTCTGGCTCTAGAGATGGTTACTTTTCGCTCTTCCATTGGTTGCCGTAAGACCTCTAAAACAGAGCGTTTGAATTCGGGTAATTCATCTAAAAATAAGACGCCATTATGAGCAAGGGAGATGGCGCCTGGATGCGGATTGGAACCGCCACCTACTAATGCCACATCACTAATCGTATGATGAGGCGCTCGAAAGGGACGAGTAGATACTAAGGCGGTATCTGCTGGTAATATACCCGCAACAGAATGTATTTTCGTTGTTTCCAAAGCTTCTCGTAAAGAGAGCGGTGGAAGAATGGTTGGCAACCTCTAGCCAACATCGTTTTGCCTGCGCCCGGTGGGCCAATCAAAATGACATTGTGCCCGCCTGCTGCTGCCAACTCTAAGGCTCGCTTTATATTTTCTTGTCCTTTGACATCGGAAAAGTCGATGCTATAGTCATTTTGGTTATTAGCAAATTCTTCTCTGGTATCTACGATCGTCGGTTCCAATTGGAGATCTCCTTCAAAAAAGTCGATAGCTTCTGTTATATTGTCTATACCATATACCTCTAAATCACTTACAATCGCCGCTTCTCGAGCATTTTGTTTAGGGACAATAACGCCTTTAAATTTTTCGGCTCTAGCTTGTATGGCAATTGGCAAAGCGCCTTTAATTGGTCGCAAACCGCCATCTAAAGATAGTTCGCCCATCATTACATATTCATGGAGTCTTTCACCATTGATTTGTTCGGTCGCTGCCAATACGCCCATCGCAATCGGTAAGTCATACGCACTCCCCTCTTTCCGAATATCGGCGGGTGCTAAATTGACCACTAATTTTAATCGAGGTACTCTTTTGCCTACGTTTCCGAGGGCCGCTTCGAAGCGTTGGAAGCCTTCTTTGATGGCACTATCTGGTAGGCCGACTAGGTGATAAAAAGGAGAGCCTTGAGGTACTTGTCCGCCCGCATTAACTTCTACGGTAATGGTTTTTGCATCAACGCCATGAACGGCGCTGGCATAAGTCTTTATTAGCATGTTGTGTGTTTTTTAGTTTTCTCCAGAGAGGGTTTATTTTCTCCTTCAAGGTAAATATAAAGAATTCTAGCTTGGAGTCGTAATAAATCTATGATTTTATGTGGTCCTTTTGTAATTTAGAGCATGAAAAAGGGATCATAAAATCCGTGACTAACAATAACAGATAGTTACGGATTTATTAGACACGGATTTTATTCGTTGATTATCTGACGGTCTACCTAGACGTAAATTAGGTACCTAAAGAATAGTTTTCTCTTGATATAAACAGTAAATCAACATGAAAAGCACCTTCCAAATTCTAGGACTCATTGGATTGAGCATTCCATTACTTTTAGGTATCTTTTTATTATTTGCTTGGCATATTTCACAAAGGACAGATTGTGAGCGGTTTAATATTGATAATATTGAATTGAGAACAGGTATTGATATTCCGCCTGTTACGGAAAAGGTGGATTGTCAATCTGATGGCACCGTCAAGATTTCTTCTTTTATTATTGAAGAATCTGTAGATTTAATGGCCTACTTGGAGAAAAATAAATTTAAAAAAAACGACTCCCTTTATACCATAATCGGAGCGAATGATGGTTCTAAATGGAACGCTACTGTTAATAGTCGGACTAGGGTATTAAATGTACGGTTGGTATATAAGAAAAAATAGGACACGGATTGAACGGATGAAATGGATAGTAACAGATTTGCTAAGAAATCGCATTTAGAAATCCGTATACATCCATATAATCCGTTTGATCCGTGTCCTATTCCCCCCCTTAATTCACCAAAATATCTCCCGTCATATCGGAAGGAATCGCCAAGTCCATCAAGGATAAAAGCGTCGGTGCAAGATCCCCCAATTTTCCATTGTTAATCGTTCGGCCATTCACTTGATTACTTACAAAAATACAAGGAACTGGATTGGTTGTATGGGCTGTATGCGGCGAACCATCTGCATTAATCATAAAATCGGAATTGCCATGATCGGCAATAATGATCGCTTCATACTTATTTTCCAAAGCTACCTTTAATAAGCGTTCTGTACATTGATCTACCGTTTCTGCCGCTTTTTGTGCCGCTTTAAAATCGCCCGTATGACCAACCATATCGGTATTCGCATAATTGAGACAAACAAAATCAGGTTGCTTTTCTTCGATCTGTTGGATAAGGGCATCCGTTAATTCGACGGCACTCATCTCTGGTTGTAAATCGTAGGTGGCCACCTTTGGGGATGGAATAACAATCCTATTTTCTCCTTTAAACTCTTCTTCTCTACCCCCATTAAAAAAGAAGGTAACGTGGGGGTATTTTTCTGTTTCTGCTATTCGAACTTGTGTTTTGCCTGCCTTCGATAAAACTTCTCCTAGGGTATTGCTCAAATTGTCTTTGGTAAACATCACCTGCAAGTTCTTGAATTTTTCATCATAACGAGTCATCGTTACAAAATGTAAATCCAGTTTTTTCATACCAAAATCAGGCATATCTGTCTGCGTTAATACTTCTGTTATTTCTCTAGGTCGATCCGTTCTAAAATTATAAAAGATCACAACATCCTTATCTTCTATAGTCGCTACTGGCTGCCCCTTGCTATTTTTCGCAACAATAGGTTTCAAAAATTCATCGGTCTCCCCTGCTGCATATCGTGTTTTAATTGTCGCTAAAACATCCTCGCTAGCTTCTCCTTTTGCCTGCACCATTAGGTCATAGGTCAATTGTATTCGCTCCCATCGTTTGTCCCTATCCATCGCATAGTACCGCCCAACTACAGAGGCAATTTCTACTGGCTTTGTAAAAATATGTTCTTGAACTTCTTCGAGATAATCATGTCCTCCATGTGGGGCAGTATCTCGACCATCCATAAAGGCGTGGATATAGACTTTCTCCAAACCATAATTCGTCGTTATAGTACATAATGCTTTTAAATGTTCGATATGTGAGTGCACGCCACCATCCGATACCAATCCGATTAAGTGGACTTTTTTATTATTGACTTTAGCATATTCCAAGGCTGCCACCAAAGTCTCATTCTTTTCTAATTCCTTATCTCGAATCGACTTATTAATTCGGGCTAATTCTTGATACACTACTCTACCTGCACCTATATTTAAATGCCCTACTTCCGAATTCCCCATTTGGCCTGCTGGTAAGCCCACTTCTTCCCCATAGGTAATTAATTCCGAGTTGGGGTATTTTTTATACAAGCTATCTATGAATGGGGTATTGGCTTGTGCGATGGCACTTACTTTTGGGTCAGGCCCATGTCCCCAACCATCTAGGATAATTAATGCTGTTTTTTTTGTCGGCATGAATGATTATTTATTTTGGTTCTCTGGCAAATCCCGTAAAAATCATCTCGTCCGATGACTAGCGTCGTCGGATGAGTTGATTTTAACCATCCGACGACGCTAGTCATCGGACGGTTAAAATCTTATTTCGCAGGATTTATCAAAAAACCTTTATTTTACGAATATTCCAAATTCCGAATTCGAGATTCCATAGAACGCACTCTATGCTACACAATGTTACCCGTTGGAGTTTCGAAATTGGGTGCAAAACTACTATTTGTAAACAAAGTAGACAAGCGTAAAATTTTGTACTTTTACTTAGTAGTTAGTATGCAATAGTTTAGTTCTAAAAAACAATCTGGATTTTTTTTCATGTCCGACTAAAAACAATGACTATAAGAAATAAATTAGTCCAATAGTTAAAGACTTTGCAGACTACCACCAAAGACTAAAGACCAATAACTAAAGACCAAGCAACATGGAATACTCATTCGCTATCATTCCAAGCCCACACGGAAAATTAAAAATCACAGGTAGTCTAAAAGGCATCCGCTCGGTAAAAAAATTGCAAGAGGAGTCTACAGATGAATTATCCTCTAGCATCCCCGATTGTTTACAAGATTGTGTTGAGCAACTACAAGAATATTTTGCGGGAAAGCGTACCACTTTCGATATCGCTTTAGACTTTGATGGTGCTTCTGCATTTAGTATCAAAGTATGGGAGGCCTTATTAGAAGTCCCTTATGGGCGAACGACTTCTTATGGCGCCTTGGCAGAGAAAATTGGTAGCCCAAAAGGCTATCAAGCAGTTGGCTTAGCCAATAAATATAATCCGATTCCCATCATCGTGCCTTGCCATCGCTGTATTGGAAAGAATGGCGATTTGACGGGCTATGCTTCTGGCCTGGATATGAAACGGGCTTTGTTGCAAATGGAAAATCCTAAAGGCTTTGGTATACAGGGGAGTTTGTTTTAAAAGGTGAATGATGAATCTTATAACGTTGGCAACTACGCATGCGTCAACGTCACAAGATTCATCATTTCTCATTTCCAACTCTTCTTCATTTAAAAAAACATTTCCTATCCCTCCTCCGTACTATTTTAGTATGGGAAAAAATAGAACCAACAAACGACCAGTCAAGCCAATTACGGTTGCTGCTTCCACACAAGCACAAGTAACCACCGTGCCTTCCAAACCTTTTTGGAAACCCTATTGGGTACCTGCTGCGCTCCTCTTTGCCATAGCTATCGCTCTTTACGCACAGTCCACCACCTTTGAATATGTATTGGATGACCAAATTGTATTGACGAATAATAGTTATACAAAAAAAGGAATCAATGGTATTCAAGAAATCTTAACGACAGAGAGTATGAGTGGTCGCTTTGGAGGGCAACAAGATTTAATTGTAGGGGGAAGATACAGGCCTTTATCTATTGTGACTTTTGCTTTGGAATATCAGTTTTTTGGTTTAAATCCATTTGTATCGCATTTGATAAATATTGTCTTGTATGGTTTGTTAGGCTTGCTTTTATTTAGAGTGTTGGGCTTAATTTTCCCCATTCAAGGAGCATGGTATCGTTCTTTAGCCTTTTGGGCGACCTTGTTGTTTATTGTCCATCCAGTCCATACGGAGGTCGTGGCAAATGTAAAAGGTCGAGATGAAATCATGACGGTGATGGGAGCTTTGGGGGCTTTATATTTTTCCCTTCGATATGTCTCTAGTGCTAAAATTATTCCTCTATTCTTATCGGGAATCGTTTTATTTTTGGCCTTATTATCCAAAGAAAATGCCTTGACTTTTTTAGCGGTTGTGCCTATTACCTTATACTATTTTAAGAATGCCACTTTTAAACAACTCGGCACAACATTGATTCCTTTACTTCTTGCCGCTGTGGCTTATTTAGTAATTCGTTATCAAGTCATCGGCTACTTTTTATCTGCAGACGGGAAAGAGATTACGGATATTATGAATAATCCATTTTATGGTTTGAGCGCCTCTGAAAAGATGGCAACCGTTTTTTCTACTTTAGGACTATACCTGAAATTGTTATTCTTTCCTCATCCCTTAACACACGATTATTATCCCTATCAAATTCCAATTATCAATTGGGGCGATATGCGAGCGATTATTCCTTTGGTCTTACATATTGCTTTAGGGGTTATTGCATTGCTTGGTATAAGAAAGAAATCTGTATTGTCCTATGGTATTTTATTTTATCTAGCAACAATGTCTATCACTTCCAATGTACCTTTTACTGTAGGTACCTTTATGAATGAACGGTTTTTGTTCTTGCCATCCATTGGTTTTTGTGTAGTAATAGCTTGGTTATTACTAGACAAGGTGCCTACTTGGTGGAGCAACAAAAAACTAGCTACCGCTGTGGGAATAGGCATCGCTAGTCTATTCACTTTAGGATTTAGCTGGAAAACAATAGATAGAGTGCCTGATTGGAAAAATCGTTTAACGTTAAACTTATCTGGTGCAACGGCTTCGCCGAATAGTGCTAGAGCCAATTGCTTTTTAGGAACGGCTATTTTTGAAGAAGAATATCGAAACGAAAAAGACCGAGAACGACAAAAAGCATTAATAAAAGAAGTCGCCTATTTTATAGATCGTTCTTTAAGTATCCATCCTTATTATGGTTCTGCTTTAATTATGCATAGCGGTGTAGTTGCGGAAGAATATAAATTTGATAGGGATCTAGATAAATTGCTAGCTGAATTTAAAAGCATTTTACAAAAAAAATCTAACGTCCCTTTTATAGGACAGTATATAGAATATTTACTAGGTACGGCAAGTAATCAAAAGATAGCAGATTTTTGTTATCAAATTGGTTATGAGCATTTCACGCAAACAACTAGAAATTATACGGATGCAATAAAGTACTTACAATATGGATTGCAAGCTTTACCAAATGATCGACGATTAATACAAAGTATTGGAAATACCTATCAGCTGATGGGGAATAGTCAAAAGGCTAGTACTTATTTATCGCGCTTGAAGTAGGTAATAGGTAAAAAGTAATAGGTAATAGGTGCGTCATGCTACCTATTACCTATTACCTATTACCTATTACCTACTTAAAATATCTTACAAGTCAACACCGTAAAATCATCTGGATAGGCGCGTCCTTGTTTGAATTTTTCTATTTCTTTTAATAAAGTCTGATTAAAGGCTTCTGCTGGTAAGTCACTATGTTGAAGGGTGAAATCGTGTAGCATATCGTCTTCCAAAAACTCCCCATCCTTATTCGTCACATCCGTTAATCCATCCGTATAGGAAAGCAAAATAGCAGGACCTTCGATTGTACCTTGACCGATTTCTATATGAGGTAGTGTAGCAAACGAACCTAAAATAGTACATCCTTTTCTTAGAAAATGAATCGTGTTGTTCATAGCCAAAACAGGTGGATTATGACCTGCGTTGATATAGGTTAGCTCTTTAGTTTCTAAATTATATTCTGCTACGAAGAACGTAATAAATTTATCTCCTTGCGTAATTCTCAATACCGATTGATTGAGTTCTTTAATAAATTCATCTAATGGATATCTTTTGCGAATAAGGCTATGGAAATTAGCTTGAAAATTAGCCATTAATAAAGCAGCCGCAACCCCTTTCCCAGAAATATCTGCAATACAGAAAGCGAAGTGAACATCATCGAATTTAATTACATCAAAATAATCGCCCCCAACACCTAAATGCGGTTGATAAATACTAGCAAATTCATATCTAGCCGTACGAGGTAATTGGGCAGGAATCAACATTTTTTGCATTTCGCTCGCCAATTCCATCTCTCTCTTTAATCGTTCTTGTTCTAATTGG
>CANNZV010005192.1:0-30151 GCA_947561585.1 Caprella mutica | reverse complement strand
GGTGTAATTCGGTATTCAGTGGAATTTAATTTGGTATGATCAGGCGTAATTCGGTATAATCAGGCATATTTCAGTTTAATCAGGCATAATACGGTATAATCAGGTGTAATTCGGTATTCAGTGGAATGTAATTCGGTATAATCAGGCGTAATTTGGTATAATCAGGTGTAATTCGGTATTCAGTGGAATGTAATTCGGTATAATCAGGCGAAATGCGGTATAACCAGGCATATTTCAGTATAATCAGGCATAATTTGGTATGATCAGGTGTAATTCGGTATTCAGTGGAAGGTAATTCGGTATAATCAGGCGTAATTCGGTATAATCAGGTGTAATTCGGTATTCAGTGGAATGTAATTCGGTATAATCAGGCGTAATTCGGTATTGATTATTGTGTAATATAGTGTAATTTGGTATAATCAGGCGTAATTCGGTATTTATTATTGTGTAATATAGTGTAATTCGGTATAATTAGGTGTAGTGCGGTGTAATTCGGTATAATTCGGTATTGAGTATAGTGTAATTCGGTATAATTCGGTGTAATTCGGTATAATTCGGTGTAATTCGATATAATTCGGTGTAATTCGGTATAATTCGGTATTTAGTGTAACCGGATTCAATCCATAAAATGATTTGAATAACTATATTTGGTGACACACCACGTCATAGTTGTTTTGACACACATGAAAACATGAATATAGTCAAACCAACTCACGTAATATATTGATTCAAAGCATAAATTGTTGACCCATTAAATATGAGTAAACTTTTTTCTCTGTGTACAGGCATTCCCCGCTTTAGTTACCAAATCACGACTCAGAGTTCAGTTACCAAACGGTAACTAAAGCGAATAAAAGTAACAAGAAATTTATAATTGTCACTCCTCGATTATACATCTCCTTTTCTATCAGTTATAGAAAGAAAATTTATTTTTAGAGTTATTAGAGTACTACGCATATAAGCAAAGCATATTAATAATAATATACAGTCTTTCATTGTTTGTGACTGTGATGAAAAATTTAAAGTCGTGCATTTATTAAATGTTTTAAAATCCACCCATAGCTTAACTCTTACTCAGTATAGGTGAGTAATTAATAGATACTTTGATTTCTATAATTACTGTGTTACATTTAACAAACAGCAATTTTATGCTCTATGAAATGTTTTTGGTAGTAGGGTACTAAGTTCCTAGTTATTGGTTGGTTCTACAAATTCGGACATGTCAGAAAAGAAAATATTATAATTATTATTTAACTTCTATTCTAATTGATATCATGGATACCTACCAATTGAAATAAAAGTTAACTAATGATTATTATGTAGAAATTTTTACGTGTTCGAAAATATGGAACAGTGCGATAACACGGAACTAACCCTAAATACAAAAAATTGTCTCCTTTTTCTATGTCTAAGAACGGTTCTTATTTCGAAACATGACTCGAAATAGGTACCAATTTTACTAAAGTGAGTTGTACTTAAAGCGAGGCTTGCCTGTACTATAATTTATTAATCGTCTTCACCACAGAACATTGAATAAGAAGAAGCTCGGATCGAACGTGTACTCAGTCGTAAAAATTCCACCAATCACGTCCATTGATTGCTGACGTCACTATAAACGCTCTCTCGAAAACAGTTTGAACGTGCATTCTACCTCAGCTCATTATCTTTGCTGGGAGGCGGGAGCCATACCTTCCTACAAAATTATGTACAAGGTTATCTATATTCTATAGCCCAGCTACTAAGCAATAATAAACTAATCTTCTTTGCAACAAACACAAACTGACACCATTTCGATCGGTTGTAATACGCATTCAAAATAATGGACTCAAACAGAACTGGTGAAACGAAGCCTCTGATTGGCTGAGTGGCTCTAGTTGAAGTGACGTCACTGTAAACGGCACTCAAGAGTAATATAATATGGGATTTACACTTCTTCTATTCAATGTTTTGTGGTCTTCACTCTGGTGTTCCAAATAAATGAAATCCGTACTTCAGGATTCTTGCTAAATATTCGTTGTTTGGTCATATTGGGGTAAGGTCATGAACTTTTATGTCGTCTTCATTCCGACTATATAATATATACCAGTTATACCTATATGATTTGTAACTCTATTCTTATTTACTTATTCAAGTGAATAAATATATTACTAATTAGGTACGTAGTGAGTCTAGCCAGTCCGTTACTGTCTAACTAGGAGACTAGGACTAGCCGCCGACTAGGTCGTACCTACTTGACGTTGTAATATGATGTCGAATAGTGTCAAATGTTAACTCTATTTTAGTTAGGTACCTAGTTTAATCCTAGTTCTCTATTTCTAATTGTTCCAGTGTCCCAGTCTGCAAATACCAAAAGATGCATGAGCCATGAAGTTGTGAAGTTAATCTGGTGACTATTGATATTTGATGCCTTGAAATAATGAAATTAGCCAGTCTGCAGAATATGGAACATTTTTCCAAGACTCTCTGCGGGAGTTTTTGATTGAATTTTAGAAATTGGAGATCTCTGCGGGAGATCTTGAATTAATTCCTATGTTACCATTAATTTAGCTGCGGGTGATTTTGAATTAATTCCTATGTTACCATTAATTTAGCTGCGGGAGATTCTGAATCTGCTGCTGAGAGTCAGAGAGTAGCTATCTCTCAAATTAAAGTCTCTGCGGGAGAAGAGACACATTCTGCAGATTGGGAAATTAGTCTCCTGAATTATTTGGCAACAATTTCCTAATCAGTTCATGTGTTAACATGTAATTACTGGAGAGTATTTTGATATATTTGGTCATTTTGGAGAGAAATTTGAAAATCTTTGGAGACAAATTGACAAATTCCAATAAAATTCCAGACTGCAGGCTGCCCAGTCTGCAGAATATGGAATATTTTTCTAAGTCTCTCTGCGGGAGTTTTTGATTGAATTTTTAGAAATTGGAGATCTCTGCGTGAGATCTTGAATTAATTCCTATGTTACCATTAATCCAAGTAAAATAGTAGCTATGTCTCATAAACTCACCATTTGTCTCTTCAGCTCTCTCCAAAATTCAACAAATTCTCTCTTCAAAAGATCAAATTTTCATAAATTCTCTCCGAAATAACATTGTAGCATAGCCAGTCTGCAGAAACTGGTAAAGTGTTCGTAGAGATCTCTTATTCTGTTCGTAGGAAAATCAATGTAAATATAGGGATTAATTCAGAAGTGTTCGTAGCAAAATTAATGTAAATATAGGAATTATTTCAAGATTGTTCGGAGAGAATATCCCAAATATCTCACATATTCTGCAGACTGGTAGCATAGGAGAAAAATAGATAAAACTCGCCATTTGCAATTGAAGGGCTCAAAATAGCCAGACTGCAGGAACTGGTAAAGTGTTCTCCAAGAAATCCTCTATTTTGGCTTCTGTTCTCAGTAAATTACAAGTAAATATAGGAGGAAATCCAGTCTGGAAAACTGCTTAGGCTAACAGATGAACTCTATATGCTAAATGCTGCGGATAATACAATTTTTAGTAATTTACCATTAATGTTTGAAGTCTGTAAAACTCCCACAGAGTAATTAGTTCATCAGAAAGCACCTATTTTTCCAGACTGGGAGGAAATTAAGGATTGTTCGCACAGAAAATGTTAAAAATGTCCCATGTTCTGCAGACTGGCAAAATAGCTGTCACAAACTCGCCATTAAAATGGCGAGTTAGGACATGCTTCATTACTTAGCCATTAATTTAGCTGCGGGAGATTCTGAATCTGCTACTGAGCCAGTCTGCAGAAACTGGTATTGTGTTCGTAGAGATCTCTTTTTCTGTTTGTAGCAAAATTAATGTAAATATAGGGATTAATTCAGAAGTGTTCGTTGTAAAATTAATGTAAATATAGGAATAAATTCAAAATTGTTCGGAGAGAATATCCCAAATATCTCCCATATTCTGCAGACTGGCTACTGAGAGTCGGAGAGTAACTGTCTCTCAAATTAAAATCTCTGCGGGAGAAGAGACGCATTCTGCAGACTGGCAGGCTGCAGCCGCAGGAACTGGTAAACTGTTCTCCAAGAAAAAGAAATCCTCTATTTTGGCTTCTGTTCTCAGTAAAATACATGTAAATATAGGAGGAAATTAAGAATTGTTTGCACAGAAAATGTTAAAAATGTCCCATATTCTGCAGACTGGCATGTAAATATATGAGGAAATAAGAAATTAAGGATTGTTCGCACAGAAAATGTTAAAAATGTCAATGTTCTGCACAGACTAAGCACAGTGCCAGTTTGCAGAATATGGAACATTTTTCCAAGACTCTGCGGGAGTTTTTGATTTAATTTTAGAAATTGGAGATCTCTGGGGCCAAGTAATAAAGCATGTCCAAACTCGCCATTTTAATGGCGAGTTTGTGACAGTTGTTTTGAGCCCTTCAATTGCAAATGGCGAGTTTTATCTATTTTTCTCCTATGCTACAATGTTATTTTGAAGAGAATTTATGAAAATTTGACCATTTTGGAGAGAATTTGTTGAATTTTGGAGAGAGCTGGAGAGACAAATGGTGAGTTTATGAGACATACTATTTTACTTGGCTCTGCGGGAGATCTTGAATTAATTCCTATGTTACCATTAATTTAGCTGCGGGAGATTCTGAATCTGCTACTGAGAGTCGGTGAGTAACTGTCTCTCAAATTAAAATCTCTGCGGGAGAAGAGACACATTCTGCAGACTGGACACAGTGCTGAGTGCAGACTGGAATTAAAAATTTCATATTTAGACCAGTCTGCAGAAATAGAATAATGAGAATATGAGACATTTTTAAAATTTCCTGTGCTAACAATCCTTAATTTCCAGTATTTCCTCCTATATTTACATGTATTTTACTGAGAACAAGAAGCCAAAGGCAAAATAGAGGATTTCTTGGAGAACACTTTACCAGTTTCTGCCCAGTCTGCAGAGTATGGGACCTTTTTAACATTTTCTGTGCAAACAATCTTTAATTTCCTCCTATGTAATATGTTCACATGTATTTCACTGAGAACAGAAGCCAAAATGGAAGATTTTTTGGAGAACACTTTACCAGTTTCTGCAGTCTGGTGACTGCCGACTGGTACCTATCCATGTTTCAGTGGCTGGAGAATTTTAAGCCAATTTTTGAGCCAAAATTTCACTAAAATTCTGAGCCAAGACAATTTGGCTCATTTTTGGAACATTTCAAGCCAAAATTAATATTGGAACCCCAGTCTGCAGAATATGGAACATTTTTCCAAGACTCTACGGGAGTTTTTGATCTAATTTTTAGAAATTGGAGACCTCTGCGGCCTAGTTCAAGAGTATGTACCAAGTCGCCGATTAATTGTCGACTTAAAATTTGTGAAAATAAGTATCTCTCACATATATAGACAACTAATGAGCACTTAAATTAGATTTAAAATTAAAATTGGTGACTCATAATCATAAACAGCGGAACCACGCTGTTTCTCTGTTGAAATGTAAACAAAGCCGCCATTTTGTTTTGATACTACGCACTCCATGTTGTAGCTATAATTCAAATTGTGTATCAGTTTTCTGTTTTCGGTGTTCTTTAGTTATGAATGATGTGGTCACTAGGGTAAATGCCCCACTAATTGTCACTTTAAGCAACCAGAGTCCGTTTTATCGCATTATAAATACGATATATAGTGTTAAAACTAAACCCCGGTCAATATTGGAAAAGGAAACTTTGAGGAATATTTTTACGTCCTCAAAAATGCTCTACCTCTTGTTAATTGTTTAAATAAGAAGCTTATAAACATAAATCCCTTAATCACTAGTAATCGTCATTTGAATTTCATTAATCAGCAGTATCAGTTTGTATAATCGGCACACTCTACCGTCTACACCAATGATAGTTAAAATTCACTTCTCGGCACTGTAGGGGGTACTGCTCTAGAATAACTTTCGATCATTAAGAAACTGGTAAATGGTAAAGAAACATTTACATTGTCTATCAAATTTATATTATTTTAACCGACATAAACAGAAATTTAACAATATGGTAAATATTACAAATATGAAAACTGTGAAGATAAGATTAGCATGTTGTTATTATTATATATATATATTATATATAGAACTGCTTGCCGTTAATCCAATCTAATAGGAGTTCGTCATAATTAACATAAGTGATAAATAATTATATCTTTCCACTAAGTACTGAACGTATGAGAACTTGAGTGGTTTCTCATATAATTTGTAAATTAAAATAATAAATTGGTTCTCAAAATACATCACAAAATACGATATGTGTGTTCAGCTAATGTTATATATCACAATAATATTATCACATAGATTCATTTGCTCAGGTACAGTCAAAGAAAAGCGTATCAATAATATATTTTTGACAGTTTACTAATTTCACATTCGCAAATATTATTTTTACTAATTGTAATGCTTGTAGATATTCTATAATTGGTTTGGGTACATGACGATAAACTTAGAGAATTGGAAAATAATAAGATAAATTAATATAATTATAGACTTTTCTTTGATTCAGTAAAACTCTTCTATAGTGAACTTCAACTAGTTCACTATAGATTTTTAATAAGATGAATAGAAAACGATCATTTTCATGACAGACTATAGTAAATAATTTATTTATTTTTAAAATAAATTCTATATACAGGGTATTTTATTTCTCAGAACTCTAAAAATCAGTATGGTTCACTACACTTGATTTCATTATAGAGGAGTTGCACTGGTAAAACTCCTCTTCCATGAAATTGACTAATTTACTATATGCAGATTCATAGAAAACTTACAAATTTTTGTGGCAGACTAAACTAAATATTTTTGCTATAGATGTAAGTTCGCTATGCAGGAATCTACTATACTGTTATACATGATGATTTACTATACAGGAGTTCACTATAGAGGAGTTCCACTGTATTACCTACAATGAGGTATTTACATAATAAAATATATAAATTAGGAAATAATAGAAACACAATGAATCATTTAATTGTTACTTATTTTTACTGCATTGATTGTATTTACATTTGCACATCGCTATAATTGAACTTAGGTCCACATATAGTTCGTACAGGTACTGCTGACGAATCCAATTGTTTTTACTTGCAGCAAAAATGTTGTGATATTGTTGAACCGGCCCTGTGCCGATTTTATGATTGAAGATTCTTGATTCGACACTCATGGATGCCGATTCTTAGATTACATGAAATCCGGCACCCATGACGATCAATGAAATTTATTGGAATAACTTCGAAATAATTGAATTTTTACCTTGTAATTAACATTCCTGACATAAATATATACATAAAATGTAAAGTTACTTAAATGTATAAAAGTCCACTAATCGGCACAGGTGGCCGATTTAACAAAAATCCATATTCCGTGATTCAAATGTCGGCACCCCAAAAATATAATAAATAATGCCTGTAAAACATTAACTGAAATATCACACTCATTCCATGATCTAAAGGAAATGGAAGAACAGAAAAAGCGAAGGCTTATACCATATTTTCATTTAGAAAAGAGATAATCTTTATAGCATGTCACTAGCGAATTCAACAGCTGAAAGCTCACGTCTGGAATCACTCTCAACAAAAACTAATGATGAACAGTTGTTATTTGACATATGTCTGTGATATCTTTATCACTTATTAGCTGAAACTTAAACCAATGCAAAAAAGTGATGTTTCAAAGAGAGTGATTGGCTGAAGGCTTATTATTTTGAATTTCTGTGTGTGGGTGCCGATTATTGAAGGGTGCCGATTCAACACACTCTTACCCTACTTGTCATTTTAATTTGAGGCTCTCTGACTAATTATTGGAAAAAAAAAGATTAAATATGAAAGAAAGTATGCCTCTCTCAGGCTCTCTGTGATTGGCTGGTATCAGTTGTATGCCTCTCTCTGATTGGCTGATACACTCTCAATTGATTTAGGTAGTTATAATAATATAGGTATATTGACGACTGTCGACTTTCAAAATTGGAATTAAATTATGATGACTGGCGACTGCATTACTAATTTTAGTTGACTCATATTGAAAAAAAAAGATGTATTGGCGACTCAATGAACATTCTCTGAAACTAGGCTCTGCGGGAGATCTTGAATTAATTCCTATGTTACCATTAATTTAGCTGCGGGAGATTTTGAATTAATTCCTATATTACCATTAATTTAGCTGCGGGAGATTCTGAATCTGCTACGGAGAGTCAGAGAGTAACTGTCTCTCAAATTAAAATCTGCGGGAGAAGAGACACATTCTGCAGACTGGTGGGAACCTAGGAATTAATTCAAAATTTGAAGCCAATTAGACATATCTGAGATTTGACGATTTCAAATCTAAGCCAATTAATTGGCTTTAACTGACAATTCTCTTATACATGGTCCATGTTTTAAAGTGTGGCACAAAAGTCGCCAGTTAAGTGAGAAAATGGATCCAGGTCGCCACATTTAAGATACTTTGAACTTTTGAAGGAGAAATTTGGTTTCCTAGGTTAGATTTTACACTTGGAAACATCCTAATACTTCATGCCTGATGCATGTGTATCTCTTGAGACTATTTTAGAAGTGATTTACTGGTTATTAACAGGTTTTCCAACTTGTTTAACCCCTCAAAAGTCGCCAATATACTGGCGACTTTGTCCATACTTTAAAACATGGTCTGGTATCTGGAGACTGATAGTGATTGTGCATGCTTTGCACCATGTTATTCATAGAGTATAATAGTTAAAGCCAATTAATTGGCTTAGATTTCAAAAGGTCGAAACTTAGATACGTCTAATTGGCTTAAAATTTTGAATTCAATCCTATGTTCCCATGTTAATTTTGGCTTGAAATCTTAAAAATGAGTCAAATTGACTTGACTCCACTCTGGAAAATACCTTAGGCTAATAGATGAATTTTATAGGCTAAATGCTGCGGATTATGCAGTTTCCATTAATTTATGCAGTTTCCAACAGAGTAATTAATCCATCAGAAAGACTACTTTTTCCAGAATTGGCTTGACTCAGAATTTTTGTGAAATTTTGGCTCAAATTGGCTAACAATTTTCCAGCCTCTGAAATATGGCTTTGCAGATTGGCCAGTGTCATTCCATGTTTCAGAAGCTGGTACTCTACACTGCAAGCCAAATTATTCCAAGAATTCTGAGCCAAGGCTCATTTTTTGAAGATTTCAAGCCAAAATTATTAAATTAACATGGGAACATAGGAATTAATTTAAATTAAATTTTAACCCAATTACACACCAGTCTTCAGAAACTGTTATAGTGTTTTTAAAGATCTCTTATTCTGTTCGTAGCACGACTGCAGAATGTGTCTTCTCCCGCAAAGATTTTAATTTGAGAGAGAGTTACTCTCTAGTCTCTTGACTCTCAGCAGCAGATTCAGAATCTCTCGCAGCTAAATTAATCGTTCAAAATAGTCCGCAGCTAAATTAATGGTAACATAGGAATTAATTCTTGATCTCCTGCAGAGATCTCCAATTTCTAAAATTCAATCAAAAACTCCCGCAGAGAGTCATGGAAAAATGTTCCATATTCTGCAGACTTTGTAGCAAAATTTATGTAAATTTAGGATTTGATTCAAAATGCAAATTGTTCTGAGAGCATATCCCAAATATCCAATTTGTATTTGGTGCACTGAACTCCTCCGACTTCTTCAAAAATCTGAGAAATAGCTGCCAACATTTTTCATCAATTTCTCTAGTCCTCCAACATTTTTCCAGTTTCCCCTTCAAAAATTAATGGTAATATAGGAATTAATAGCTAAATATCCTCCGACATTGCAGGAATTTTTTTATTAGAGAAATTGAATATCTGCCAAACTGTATTTCATGGTAAATTCCACCGACTTGTTGGTGGAATTTCTCTGCATTGAAAATAATATTCTGACAAAGTCTATGGATTAATAGTTATTTATTCCTATGTTACCATTAATTATCGTTGGGATAAATGGGTAAAATGTTGGTGGATCAAACAATTACTGGAAATTTATGGTGGATTTTTCAGCTTTTCCAAAAAGTCAGTGGAATTTTGTGCACCAAATACAGACTGGAACTTACTCAGGCCAGTTGCAGTGGCCCCAGTCTCCCAGACTGCAGAGCCAGAATATGGAACATTTTTCCAAGACTCTACCACAAATCTGAGCCCAATTTTAGAAATTTGAGATATCTGTTGGAGATCATGAATTAATTCCTATGTTACCATTAATTTAGCTGCGGGAGATTCTGAATCTGCTGCGCAGCTGCTGAGAGTCGTAGGCCATGTGTAATAGTACGTCCATGCCCACACCAATTAGCTCAGTTTAATATGAAATCATGCCACACCATAATCAATTTGATCAATTATACGCCATGCTAAAATCAATTATGATAGATTTGATTTGACACTGTCGCATCAAACTATACATAAATTTAATATCTGTTTTGATTTTCTAGGGCATTGGGCATTAGATGTGGTCACTTCAAACTATACATAAATTTTTATTCATTATTCAAACTAACTTGGCATTCCACTCTTTAGGATTTGTTATGGAATTGGTGACCAATTTAAACATTCCATAACAATTCTTATTTACATATAGTTTGATGTGACAGCATCTAATGCCTAATACCCCATCTAATGTAACATATTAGCTGCACCAAATATCTGAACCTAATTCATTATATATCTACGTCAATTACATATAAATGGATTTAGTCAATTTAGATCTCATGCCAATTAATTGGTGCTATCTAACATACTCAATGACATGGGTCAGAGAGCCAGACTGCAGAAACTGGTAAACTGTTCTCCAAGAAATCCTCTATTTTAATATTAAATTTAAAAACAAACTGAACAAAGCCGCAAATATACCAATTCATTACATCCGGTTTCTTGACACTATTCCACACATACGTCATCGATGCTGCCAACCAATAGCAGTGGGCGTTTTGTCTTAAGAACATTTAATTGAAGTATTGCATCAGATTCTGTAGCTCATTGGTAGATAATAAGATCGTGCATACCTACGTCATATGCATACCAGACTGATAGAATCTGATACTATTGTATTATATTTGGTACATTTATTTTTAAAATAAAATGAAAAACCATAGTATATAATTCAAAAATATTGATATTGGGAGTATCAGAACATCGGTGATTTTTAACCCATTCCAAGCGGCCTAACTATATATAGAAGCTCTAAAAATGAGTCTCATTTAGCGGAGCATCTATATATAGTCGCCATTTTTTTTTGCTGTAACAGTCAAGTGGCAGGGACAATATATAGACGGTGCAGCGGTGCTTAGAAGTATGACAAGTATAAACGTTTAATTAAACACATATCTACCAGTTATTGTGCAATAATTCACTCTACAGATCAGTACTTAAGAAGTGCTAGAGAGAGGAGGGGGCGTGCTAAATTACAAACTGTATGTCAGTTCTAGGGAAAGATGATGCACTTGAAATGGAAATATGTTTAGTAAATTGTCCATCCAACAATGAAATAAATACTTGAAGAACACAGTATAAATGAAATAAAAGAAATATTTTTTAATCATTTAATTTCATAAATATTTCCATACATATACAAATAAAATTGACTTTAATTCAATTTATGCAACTCAAAAATGCTCACTTTTTATATCTTAAGCTCAAATACCTATATCAATAATAATTAGAGCCCGGATTTTTATGCCCTTTCAATCTAGGCGAAATAGCACTAAAAATATGCAAAATATGCTCTCAAAAATATGCTTTATAGCCCAAATCTATGCTAAATATGCCGTTATAAATTGACTAGTATATCTCGAATAACGTTTTCTTTATTCAAAAACTTAAAAAACATGCCGTATGAGTCAAATGGTGGACTTAATTACGTATACTTTTCTTTAATTTTGAGGTTGTATATATGATGTTGAATATTGTTTTCCGTTTCAAATGGAAAATTATCAAATTACATTTTTTGTAATTATTAAAAATGGAATTGGAAATCGTTCCACATTTTGTGCATCGCAGTTTTATTAATAAATGACAATTAAATAATATAGCTAGCAACAAATAACCATAAACGATAATTTCTCAGATTCTCAGTTCTACTAAGAGACAGCTAAAGTTTCTTTAATATCTAACAAAATATTAGAACAAGAAAAATAAGTCTCTATATAACGATATATGGTAAATAATGAGATTTAATTATTTATTCATCTAGCTTGATAAAATTAATAGTAGCTATATCTAGAATATAAATAATTTAGCAATAAACAATTTTAAGTTTTCATAAGCTTCTTTCTACTTCATTGCAACTGATTTCAACTTGAAATACATTGCATTTTATGTTATATTCCTTTCAATCTGCACCTCTTTCACTCCAGCGATAATGCTTCGTATTTATTCTATGTGTTGCAATCCAGGATTATTTCCTACAATATGGTTGGTATCATGTTGGCATCATCCTCATTCAAATGTACAATATTTAAACTCTTTTACGCCTATGTTTCGCTGTTTTAAACTGTGATACAGCATTTAATTTCTTGAAGCTACTCAGCTTCACATTGCATGGCTTGCATTTCAAAACAACGTTTTCATTGCATAACACCCACATCCATCAACTAAATTTCATATCATGACGTTATCAGATCGCTTAACTTTGGGTATTATTAATTAATGAGTTGTTAAGACTACGAGGACTTGGAACTAAATGACTTGCTAAAATATTACAACAACAAATAAAACCCTGTAAATATAAAATGAAGCAACTGTATCATAAACTTTAATATCTCGCAAATAGAGTTTTGCATGCTGTAGCATAGACAAAAATATCCTTAAATAGAATTTTATATGCTTTGTATGCAAAATAGGTTAATGCCTATAAAGCATAGATCATCTATGCTTTTATAGCTTTCTATGCTGTTATTCTGTTAGAGCATAGAAATCCGGGCTCTAATAATAATACAAAACTTGTATGTCACCCCACCAACAAGCGGCAGTCTATATATAGACTCTATATATAACCAACAAGCGGCACCGTCAATATATAGACGCTTGTATGAATCCATGATTTAGCTTGGGTATCTAAATAGTGTAGTTAAAATTGAATAGAGTCGATACCGGCAGTGCGCCGGTGACTATATATAGATGATTTTTATTTTTGTCGCCATCCATTCACCTGGCTCCTGCCTTAAGTATTGGTGTATTGGCATATTACCAAAACCTAATATCGGTACTCGTATCAGTATCGGCAATAATTATGGTATTGGTACAGCCCTACTTCAAATATAGGAGGAAATTAAGGATTGTTCGCACAGAATATGTTAATGTCTCTCATTCTCATAAATCTCATACTTCTGCTATCAACCGGAATAGACTCACTATTAGTGAACGAGTTCAGGAAGGTTTGATGACTGTTGAGGATTGAGCCAGAGAATCTGGACTATCATTGTGATGTAATATTCTCAATAAATCCATCCTATTAAAATTCTCAATTAAAACCATTCCATGAAATCTAAACAAACTGTGGGAGTATCTGGGAGAATGAGATATTGTACACGAGACCTTTTGCTAAACCAGAGAGTAATTTATCACTATAACCACTGCTGGCTTATAACTATCACAGCAATCATTGAGAATAGACTAACCACTGCGGGTTTAGAATGGAACCTACTACCCTTTCTGAAAAGATATAAAATAAATGGAGAGCTAAACCACCTACCTAAATTGAACAGATAAAATTAGAATCGCATTTAAATTTACTACCCATGGCTGCCATATCACATTATGGAATTAAAAGGAATCATTTTAAAACAGGTAGCTTATGCATTAATATTTGCCCATAAGATAGAAAAGTAGAAAGTTTGAAACCTAGATCTGAATTCTAATTTTTACCAAAATATTGAAACTTGGCTGCTATACTGAATAATGAACCCTTAACCTGCACCAAATTATTAGCAACTGTGTAAAGATTATAACTTTCCCATAGTTAATATATTCCTCCTAAATTAATCAATTGTCTCCTACATCACAGATAATCACACTACAAGTGTCATATGCTCACTGTAATAACCAGGCATCCACACAAAATTATACCAATGCTATAGCAGTTCAAATACACTACCTAATTAATCAGAGACAAACCTATATATATATAACTCTACACATGGCAGCCAAATAACACTATTAAATGAAAACACTGAATAAATAAATCCTCAAAATAGGCACAGTATACACATTAAAAAACAGCTTATCACATTGAAGTAAAATGGCTAACTGATCTTATGAAAATGACGGCTCTTGGGGATAGTGTTGCCATCTATATATAAAACAGACATCCTAAAATTCGATAAAATTTAACAATAACATAGCTACATCAGAAAAGTTATCTATTCAATAGCAATATATTTCAATTAATGTGATATATGTAAATCACTTCATGTTATGCTACATTGAAAGAGCATTCTGCTGTATTAGTTTTATGAGTTAGAACTTTATTACTTAAGTAATTAAGATCATTTTGTAATGTTATTATTTACTCATTAAGTAATAAGTTTTATAAATATAAACTTTATAAAATTGAAAGTATCAGTATCAGCAAGAATCGGCATATTTTTTTAGAGTATCAGTATCTGCACATGTAAGAAGTATCGCTATCGGCGAAAAATTTGGTATCGTCCCATCCCTAACATTTACTATTTGTAATTCATCTGTTAGCTACCATGAGGAGTCTTCTAGAGGGGTTAAAAATGTGATTTCAGACTCTGCCTTTATTAAATTATTTGGAGTAGGTCCCACAAATTACTGTAGCATATACAGTTTTGTCTGAATTTGTTTTAGGAAGCATAAAATTTTCATACTGTGGCTCAATATAATTAATGGGAATCTTTGATTTAAGATTTTTTTTCAGATAATATTTAAATTTTTTATTTTGATTTATAGGCTAAAGCCTGAAATAGGTTCCAAATAATTTTTTAAATTAAAATTTAAATGGAAATTTTGTATTTTCTAATAGGCATTCAAAAAAATAAACTTGGAATATAATTTGCAGATCGTGTTTCATGTTTTCGTTTATAAATGCCTAGCTATATAGAAAATAGAATTCTCTCATGAGAAGTAATATTTCACTTTAATTAGAATTATTACATGATATGAGTCATATCTCAATTCTGTTCAAACACTCCGATGTTCTTTATCTGTAATGTCACAATGTCCCTCTTTTACCTCCTTAACCTGTTCATCAGCTATCGCCAGATTGCAGAAAATGGGAAGTTATTATCAAGTGGTAAAGTGTTACTCAAGAAATCAACTAACTCCTCTTGGGCTCTCAGAAAAAGAGAAAATTCAGGATTGTTCACACAGAAAATGTAACAATAAACATCATAGATGATGGAGACAACACCAGCAGTGCCATATTTTTGGTGTTGTAATTAGTGACATTACATTTCAATGGAGTGCTTCTAAACTTGTACTTTTTCAACTTATTTCATTGCATTAATCAATATTGTGATAAATTGTCTTAATTAGAAATGCATACCTTCACCATGTGTGAGATATCATTTTCTAACCCTATACATTCCTATAAATTCATCCTGCATTCATAGGATTATAGATTTACTGAAAACTCACAAAACAAATTGGAAAAAATATATTCAGAATATAATGAATATTTATTCTACAAATTTCAGCTACAATGCATTATGATGTTGTAAACGAATAAAATATTCCACAATTTGTTGGTATTATATCTGTTTTGGAATCTCTGCTTACTGTAATCAGGATCTGTATATGCCGATACCTATACGTTGCCGATTTTCCAAAACGGACACCTAAATATGGCCGATATATTGCCATCAAATTGTGGAATATTCTGCCAATACCTAAATGTGGCAGATATTCCAAAACAGATACAGATGTCACACTGAAATTATATAGAATATATGTGAAATTTTGTGTAAATATTAGCAGTCATTAATTGGGTCCATACTTTACTTTAGCAGTTGATAAAATCTTTTCAGGAGGTAAAAAAATATGTTTATGTCAGAATTGTATAAAAAAAATTGTACCAAGTTTCTGTACTCGTATTGGTGATAGTTATGTATCGTAATTCTTATTCATATATTTTAGACCTGTAATATTCACAATGATGTTGCTGTACCTTTTCTAAAACGTTTTCTTTCAGATATTTATATATAAACTTAATTTTATGCATGATTCTTGTTTTTTATTTTACTTTACAATAGTTACCAATCAGAGATGCTTCCATCAACCAAGGTAAGAAATGAGAACAAAATTGTTGAATCGTTGAACAGTTGGTAATGGAGTCTTTACTAATATATGTGATACATTTCATTGATTTTATAACTTTATCATATAAGTATGATCTAAAGTAATGCACTTGTGAAATATTATTTAAAATGTAACTATGAAGGCTTCATGCAAGAAAAGGTTAAGTTATACATAATGAGTAATTGACCATTTATTTTCCAGGCAAAGCAATATAGTGTTCATTTTGAATGTTTTAGTTAATAGCTAGCTACCTATTTTTATATCTCCCTAATATAAGCTATGTGGTATTCTGATAGTTCTTTGAAATTTGTCAAAATGAATAAAAAATAGTTAGCCTCTAACATGAAAAGAGAAAATCAAATAACAGAATCAACTTAGCTACATTATAGATGAATTGTTTCTTAAAGAAGGAATTCCTATTAGGATCAATAATAGAAAGATATTAATATAACTTAACCTTGAAATATCTTATATACAGTATGGGCCACAAAAATGTTTCCGCTTTTTCAAATATTTGTAAATCATTAGCCAATGGACAAAAAACTATATCCAGGTCTCTTTTTCTCCGCCTCTCATAGTACTATTAACAGGTAAAAACAGTTTTCAACTGATGGACATAGTTTAAGAACAGGTAAGCAAAGAGTGAGGGTGATTATTTTTGTCCTTGTGTGAAGGTTATTCTTAGAGCTAACTGTGATTTTACTTACTAAAAGGCAGTGAATGAAAGAAAAAAATTGCAATGGTAGACATTTTAATACAGGGTGCTTACACTTCTTCCTTGGAAACTATTTGGAAATTGAACAACTCCAGTTACATTTTGATCTCATTTAAGTTTTCACTCTGAATATTTGTTCTCTGCTTGTTCATTGCATGGTTAAGGCCCTTTTTACACTTGCATTTCTTATTAAAAAAGCTCTTCTTATTGATATGTGTTTACACTTGCATTTTTTATCGCTGATGGAAAAATCACATTAAATTTTTACTTCAGCGATAAAAAAACGAATGTGTGAACACGTTTAGGAAGAGCTTTTTTCCGCGCTGTTAAAAATGCAAGTGTGAAACGGGCCTAAACCATGTAGCTAATTAACAAGCTAAGAATGATTATTCCTAGTAAGAATTTCAATCAGATCAAAATGTCACTGAAGTTGTTCAATTTCTAAATAGTTTCCAAGGAAGAAGTGTAAGCACCCTGTATTACAATGTCTACCATTATAATTTGTTTTCCTTTTATTCACTGCCTTTAAGTAAGTAAAATCACAGAGTTAGCTCTAAGAATAACCTTTGCTCAAGGACAAAAATATTCACCCTCACTCTTTGCTTACCTGTTCTTAAACTATATCCATCAGTTAAAGATTGTTTTTACCTGTTAATAGTACATTGAGACTCGGAGAAAAAGAGACCGAGATAGTTTTTTCGTCTATTGGCTAACTGTTTAAAAGTATTTGAAGAAGCGAAAACATTTTTGTGGCACATACTGTATATATATTCATGAACCCCTTCTTAAATTTCATATTTCAAAGTTATTCCTTTTAATTCCTCAGCCATGTTCGAGTAGAGGCTTCAGTCCATTTCGATCTATAAAGCGACTATCTCCTGACATCACATCTGCTATGCTATCCATTGATACAAGTGAGTGATAGTACATAGCTATAGATTAACAGAGTATTGTAGCTGATGGTACAGGGACTATTGTAGTTGATGGTACAGGGACTATTGTAGATGATGGTACAGGGACTTTTGTAGCTGATGGTACAGTGACTATTGTAGCTGATGGTACAGTGACTATTGTAGCTGATGGTACAGTGACTATTGTAGCTGATGGTACAGTGACTATTGTAGCTGATGGTACAGTGACTATTGTAGCTGATGGTACAGTGACTATTGTAGCTGATGGTACAGTGACTATTGTAGCTGATGGTACAGGGACTGTTGTAGCTGATGGTACAGGGACTATTGTAGCTGATGGTACAGGGACTATTGTAGCTGATGGTACAGGGACTATTGTAGCTGATGGTACAGGGACTATTGTAGCTGATGGTACAGGGACTATTGTAGCTGATGGTACAGGGACTATTGTAGCTGATGGTACAGGGACTATTGTAGCTGATGGTACAGTGACTATTGTAGCTGATGGTACAGTGACTATTGTAGCTGATGGTACAGTGACTATTGTAGCTGATGGTACAGTGACTATTGTAGCTGATGGTACAGTGACTATTGTAGCTGATGGTACAGTGACTATTGTAGCTGATGGTATGTGGGAGGGGTTACTACAATGTAGTATTACGTCACTAGAGGGGTTAAGGGGGTTTATTTTGAGGGGGGGGGGACTCTCCCTTTCCAATTAATATCTTACCAAATCGTTACCTATAATAACTGTATATGTATTTAGTGTATATCTACAGTTAATATGTGTGTGCCTTTTATTCCACACTGTTATAGTTATTGCATCTGTATAACTATATCCATATCCATTGTTTCTACCTCAATGTAGATGATTGGGGTACTCCCCTACATTGTGATGTGGACTCTTGCTTTAGGGGGAGGGGGGGGGGGGGGGCGTAAGGTAACTCATGTTAATAATGCAATAAAAGTATGTAACTACTTATTTCTATTGCTTAACTTTGTATTTATTGAAATGCCTTTAAATTACTCAAAATATCCCATTGCAACCAATAATATTATTCTTTATGTAGATATGTTTGTATGTCAAATATATTGTGTGGTTAGATATAATAACTAGGGTTGTGACAATTTGCTTTTTAAATCATAGATCTTAAGAATATCACAGACTTAATGAAATGGTATCGAGTACTATGAACAGCTGTTGTGTGCCATCCAATACTCTTTAATTATCTCTGTTTGTAATATTTACGAGATCTATTATTTTAAAAGCATATTGTCACAACCCTAATAATAACCCTATGATTTTTTTATACTGCTGTAATTGTTAGTCTGCTTCATTTACCATTGTCTCATGTTGAATATTTTCTCGGAGTAGCTATTCTGCATCCTAGAGCCTAAATCTTTTTCCTGCAATACTGCACCTTCAAAGTCCTTTGTATTCAATTTATTTACATGGACTTTACTTCCCTTTAATTAATTTCGTTTCCTTAACCTTTTTAATTTCCTCTAACTAGGGTAAGTTACGAATTATCGGTCGGTTTTACATCTTCGGTCATATAAGAAAAATACTAATTAATAATAGCTATTTATTATTCAATTTTTATTGTCAATTCGTTTTTTCTTTTATGACCGAAGATTCGTAACTTACTCTATTCATTACCAGATTTCTATTTTCTCAAGTTTTTCGTATATTCTTCAATAACCTTCTTTCCCCTCTCCTCTCCCCCCACTAGAGGGGGGTGGGGTGTGTTTTCTTTGAATGGTGTAGTGTAGAGAGGGGGTATGGGGGTGGTGTCCCCCGTACCGTAGTATAGTGAGTAGTATCGAGTTTCTCACGGCAGCAGCAGCAAGTGTGTGTGTCAGGGCCTCTCGTCAGTGCACCATGGAAGCATTGGTGGTGGAAGTGGTCTGGTGGCACCCCCACATTTCACCTTTCCACCACCAAACACCCCAGAACTGTCTTATTTGTCATTTCAACACTAGGGTCTATTTTCTTCCCCTTCCGGCATTTTAAAGTGACAGTTTGTACTGGTTGTGATACATCCCCCGGTGGTGGGGGATGTGGTCTACATTGGATGGGGGTAGTGGGCCAAACCCACTCGTGTCCTTGTGATCTCATTCAATATATCTTCTATCTTGTGAATGGTATTTTAAACCAAAGAATGTGATATTTATAGCCTATTTATGGTCTCATTCTTATGTAACGAGAAAAATTGCCTCTTGTTACTTGTACTTGAAAAATGTGTGTACCACTCTTAATTAATTCTAACTAGAATACAGTTAGTTTTGTATCTGCAATTCACTATGAGTGCAGTGCATGAACACCTGATTGTTTTTGTTGTTTGAGTGTCTGTTAATTTCATTACTTCTTCAATAGTGAATCCATTGGACTGGAACAAACCTCCAATGGTAGCTTGGTACATTTGCTACAATTTCTAGGGAAGGAGAATGATGAAATTATATCTCTTTAGTGGGACATACTAAAGTTGATTCTTCTCCTTTGATAGTTAACTAATTCGATTGAAACAAATTATGATTGGTAGCTTGATATATTCTCTACATAAAACTAAAACCGAAAAGAAAAATACTTTATTTATAAACTGTATATAATTCTGACTGTGTAGATCTCTCATCCATGGGTAAGCAGACTGACTGTGTAGGTCTCTTATCCATGGTTGAGCAGACTGACTGTGTAGATTTTTTATCCATGGGTATGCAGACTGACTGTGTGCAGGTCTCTTATCCATGGGTAAGCAGACTGACTGTGTAGGTCTCTTATCCATGGGTAAGCAGACTGACTGTAGGTTTCTTATCCATGGGTAAGCAGACTGACTTTGTAGGTCTCTTATCCATAGGTAAGCAGACTGACTGTGCAGGTCTCTTATCCATGGGTGAGCAGACTGACTGTGCAGGTCTCTTATCCATGGGTAAGCAGACTGACTGTGCAGGTCTCTTATCCATGGGTAAGCAGACTGACTGTGCAGGTCTCTTATCCATGGGTAAGCAGACTGACTGTAGGTCTCTTATCCATGGGTAAGCAGACTGACTGTGTAGGTCTCTTATCCATGGTTCTAGGTAAATTGCTCGAAAACAATTGCTCGAAAGACAATTGCTCGAAAACAATTGCTCGAAAAACAATTGCTCGAATGAACAATTGCTCGAAAGAACAATTGCTCGAAAGACAATTGCTCGAAAAACAATTGCTCGAACGAACAATTGCTCGAATGAACAATTGCTCGAATTTTCAAATTGCTCGAATGAACAAAATTGCTCGAATTATAAAATTACACAGTTTTCGATTTTATAAAAGTCAGTTATTCATGAAGTGGAGCTGCACATAACAATCCTTGTTTCTTTTTAGTAATTGCTCATTAATCATTCTATAATTGATATTAATTATTACTCATTGTGCATAATCTTTTTTTTAGACCGTTTGTGTCATCTCGTATGTAACATGTGAATTGTAATCATGTGGTGAATCACTACTATTCATGTTTTTTTATCATAAAACCCGAATTTTTTTTTGTAAATTTATAAAGACTCTGCCATAACTTTGAGTTATTTCACCTATTGAGGTACCACATACAGATAGGCTAGTAATAAATAAATTTTCAGGTTCTATGAAAAACATGAATAGTAGTGATTCACCAAATGATTCCAATTCACATGTTACATACGAGATGGCACAAACGGTATAAAAAAAAAAGATTATGCAGAATAAGTAATAATTAAAATCATTTATAGAATGGTTAATGATCAATTACTGAAAAGAAACTAGGATTGTTAGGAGCAGCTCCACTTCATGAATAACTGACTTCTATAAAATCAAAAACTGTGCACTTTTATAATTCGAGCAATTTTGTTCATTCGAGCAATTTGTTAATTCGAGCAATTGTACGTTCGAGCAATTGTACGTTCGAGCAATTGTTTTTCGAGCAATTGTTTTCGAGCAATTGTCTTTCGAGCAATTGTTTTCGAGCAATTTACCGGCTACCCTTATCCATGGGTAAGCAGACTGACTGTGTAGGTCTCTTATGCATGGGTAAGCAGACTGACTGTGTAGGTCTCTTATCCATGGGTAAGCAGACTGACTGTGTAGGTCTCTTATCCATGGGTAAGCAGACTGACTGTGTAGGTCTCTTATCCATGGGTAAGCAGACTGACTGTGTAGGTCTCTTATCCATGGGTAAGCAGACTGACTGTGTAGGGCTCTTATCCATGGGTAAGCAGACTGACTGTAGGTCTCTTATCCATGGGTAAACAGACTGACTGTAGGTCTCTTATCCATGGGTAAACAGACTGACTGTGTAGGTCTCTTATCCATGGGAAACAGACTGACTGTGTATGTCTCTTATACATGGGTAAGCAGACTGTCTGTGTATGTCTCTTTTACATGGGTAAGCAGACTGACTGTGTAGGTTTCTTTTACATGGGTAAGCAGACTGACTGTGTAGGTTTCTTATCCATGGGTAAACAGACTGACTGTGTAGGTCTCTTATCCATGGGTAAGCAGACTGACTGTGTAGGTCTCTTATCCATGGGTAAGCAGACTGACTGTGTAGGTCTCTTATCCATGGGTAAGCAGACTGACTGTGTAGGTCTGTTATCCATGGGTAAGCAGACTGACTGTGCAGGTCTCTTATCCATGGGTAAGCAGACTGACTGTGCAGGTCTCTTATCCATGGGTAAGCAGACTGACTGTGTAGGTCTCTTATCCATGGGTAAGCAGACTGACTGTGTAGGTCTCTTATCCATGGGTAAGCAGACTGACTGTGTAGGTCTCTTATCCATGGGTAAGCAGACTGACTGTGTAGGTCTCTTATCCATGGGTAAGCAGACTGACTGTGTAGGTCTCTTATCCATGGGTAAGCAGACTGACTGTGTAGGTCTCTTATCCATGGGTAAGCAGACTGACTGTGTAGGTCTCTTATCCATGGGTAAACAGACTGACTGTGTAGGTCTCTTATCCATGGGTAAACAGACTGACTGTAGGTCTCTTATCCATGGGTAAACAGACTGACTGTGTAGGTCTCTTATCCATGGGAAACAGACTGACTGTGTATGTCTCTTATACATGGGTAAGCAGACTGACTGTGTATGTCTCTTTTACATGGGTAAGCAGACTGACTGTGTATGTCTCTTTTACATGGGTAAGCAGACTGACTGTGTAGGTTTCTTTTACATGGGTAAGCAGACTGACTGTGTAGGTCTCTTATCCATGGGTAAGCAGACTGACTGTGTAGGTCTCTTATCCATGGGTAAGCAGACTGACTGTGTAGGTCTGTTATCCATGGGTAAGCAGACTGACTGTGTAGTTCTGTTATCCATGGGTAAGCAGACTGACTGTGTAGTTCTGTTATCCATGGGTAAGCAGACGGAATGTGTAGGTCTCTTACCAATTGACACTGTGGTTTATTGTACTTTCACAGACCTCCACTTAATCTTCTTTTGTTATACCTCTTGTAATTGTACTTAGTACCTATAAATATAATGGTGGTAATTATGTCTCATCGTTTGCTTATAATCTTTTTAATGCTACTTGCAGTTATAGAGGCTAATGCTTGGGTTATGCTCTTCAACTACGAAGTCTTAGATTTTGTGTTTATTAGGCTTCCTTTACTATCACCGCTTCATTTTCCTCTTCCATCCGTCAGTACTGCCACGGTTCCTTGTGTCCCTTTTTGTTTCAATCCATTGTACGTGAATCCATTGATTCCATTCACTGAGTAGCTTTTCAGTATCCATGAGCTTGTCAATGAATTTTGGTTGGTGAATTTGTTCATGGAGCCACTTTCCTCTATCTTTTATTCTTTCAGTCCCTTGTACATCATTTCGTATTGACGTCAGCGATATGGCCGTTGATTCTGAAGCAAACGTTAAACCCCTTTTAAATGTATCATCATTCTATCTCGCTAATTACTCCTTTTAATTATTTATTTCCCAACAGGAGTATTAGATATAGTTTGTTGATAAATGTTATACATTAGGAACTATGGGAGACATGAAAAGGTAAGCTTTAATAAAAAAAATTTCATCAGTGTCTTGAACACTCTGAAAGACACTTTGGTGGGAAATTATAAAACTATCCCTCTGTAATCTTCTAAGTCCCTACCATAACATTATGTGTGTGTTGTTAGTGTTTTGAATTACTATTACAGTACCTGTTATTGAATCTAAATTATATTCCAATGCAAGTATGTGTTATGGATACACATATTCTGATTGAGTAAAATCTCTCAGAAGCCGAAATATAAATTTAATTTTTAAATAATTAGTGTCAATATTATTGTAGCCCGTAGTCATGATACTGCCACAAAAGATTAGTTTTTTCTTTTTATATGTATTTCTTTATAAAAAGTGTGACACACGGACGGACGTGGCTCTTATTATAGTATAGATATGTATAAGTTACTTTAACATACATTTGGTTACATGCTAATCAATTTTGGTAAATATTTAAATTTTAGCTGTTTCTCATATAGCTAGCATGATTATTTCTTGGTGAATGATTATCTTGAAATTCACTTCTTGTTCGATACATTTCGATAGTATCGATGGCCGATACCAAAACTTCTTACCAGATACCTACTGTACATATAACAACATTTCACCGATACTATCAGTATATCGTACAAATTATATACCGAGTACTAGTGTGCAAAATATAATGGTGCGTGACCGGAATATTCGTCCTCGTAAAATTCGTCCATTAAACGCAATATAATTAATTTAAATGAAACAAAATGTTACGATAAATATTTGATATGAAGCAGTTTACTGTGTTTAGGTAATAGCACATAGTTTGTTGTACTGCACATAACACAATTCATGATTGTTTGATGAAAAATTAAGATTGATAGATATATAATAATGTTATTTAATTTAAAACAAACAAAATTTAAAAAACACTATTTGTTATGAATATATATAGTTATCGTCCACCTAATGTCAGGTTAGCGGTCAGGTGTTGAGAGGGGGGGGGGGCAGTTTGATAACAAAATGTATACTTTACTTTTTTTACTGTAAAATATGAATACCTTATTTGGGTAGTGTTTTAAGCGACAGGACCCAGAACCCTGAATGAAACAACTAATTTTTTGACGACTGTTGCCCATGTTTTTCATAGCTGAAGAAGTCAAAGCTATTCAATTTAAATATTTGATTAAGTTATTTTTCCTTTTTAATTATATATAACATAATATATTAGCTACATATAATTAATTTTTCATCAAGTTATAATTGCTGAATATGTGTGTTATTTTATCTAAACAGATTTTATGCAACTGTATTTCAACGAGGAAATTAGTTTCGTAGTCAACCAATCCGCTCGCGACACAAAATTATACGAGTAATGATTAGAATACACAGTGCATAGTTTTATCAGGTATACAGAATTACATAATCACCTACAATTAATATTTATAAATTCTTATAAAAAATTAAAATTGTCTAAAATTTTCGGTTGTATGTTGTATAATTATTTAACAAATTGGTTTTCCCTATAATTATCAATACTTATAGGAGTTTCAATATATATGTCCTCTATAATTTCTTCTTCACTGCGAATTCTCCAACGACGAAAATTCCGATGGCGAATTTTCCCACAGCGAAAATTTCTAGAGCCGTTTGCAACTTCGGATGCTGACAATTTTACAGTTATTTTGTTATTGTATTCTTCAGTCACCAGGGAGGATGAATTTGGTTTCCTTGACCTCGTAGTGCACTAAGATGGACGAATGCCACTTTCTGAGATAGTTTGTACTGTTGGACAAAGTTTGAGAGCTGGTTCCTAACTAGGATCTTGTCCTGACATATTTTTACCGAAAGTGACGAAGAACGTGAAGGTTAGTTTTGCAGCACATCTGCAACAGATCTTCTGTGTCTCTTTGGAATCAGGCGAGGTCTCTGATGACGTGAGGATCGCGAGTTTGACTCCAATCTCCAAGATAGGCAAACAAACGACAGCAGCAATTACAGACAGATTAGTTGGGTTCCTGAAAATCTGGTTGAATCTATCTACTAGCATATGTTTGTGGCTTACCTAGAAGAAACTATGATCATATGTAAGAGTCAGAACGGATTTTTTCGCGGGAAGCCATGCCTGACAAACCTATTGAAGCTCTTCTAATACGTTTTGTAGTGTAAGTAGAATCCAAAACTGTGGACTTCGTCAACCTGGAGTTCAAGAGCGTCTTAGACAAGGTACATCATCAGAGGCAAAATACCTATTAACAGTTAATAATAATTGCTAATAATAGCAGTTATGGGAATGAGCAGTAGATTTTGCAATGCATCAGGTTATAATCAAATAACAGTCGAAAAAGTGTGGTGGACAATGACATAGCCAATACGTGCGACTCCGTAACCAGAATTCATTCCTTGGAAGGCCATCGTTCAACTAAACGTAATCTTCTTGAGAGGGTGAATGGTCGGCAAAATGGCAGATGGATTTCTCGTGGATAATTGAGGAGTACTTTATGCTGGTGGTAAAAACGCTGAAGCTGCCAATATGTCACTTGAGACCCACATATGTACAGAAGGATCTTGGAGTGATGATCAACACTATATCAAAATCTCAAGTCAGTGCCTGGAAAATTAAAGAATAGCAAACAAAAAACCCGCGGTCAAAAACCCCTCATGCAATAAACCCTCTGGACAAAAAAAAAACATGTAAAAAACCCGCGGTGCAAAAAAACCCCGGTCAATTAATATATATGTAGCCTTTTACATTACTATTAATATATGACCCCCTTGCTTTTCTCAGGCACCCCCCTGAGCAAATTGTATTGCATTGAAATAGATTGAAAAAATACAATTATAATATGTTGGTTACTAATATGTGGGAAAATGGCAAATATATACTTCATGTTATTCTACACGAACTTAACAGCAAGAACCAAACTTATAAGTAACTTAATAACATGTAAAACAGCCATCACATGCACCCCCTGTAAACAATCAAGACCCCATAGTGGTGCCGGGCACCTCATTTTGAGAACCACTGCTTTAGAGGATTTTAGAGATGCATAGAAAACTGGCTCTTTTATGGAAGACTACATAAAATATATATTTTGTTTTTGAATAGGTTGTCAACAAATTGTCATTCTTGCAAATTATTTTGCTTCAGTATTTATGATTTTTATTGTCATTTTTTCAATTTTCTTTAGAGGAGTTTGGTGCAAGCTGTTTGGTAGTATTTTCAGTATGTCTCTTGATGGCCATAATGTTAAAAAGAGCATTGACATTACATTTATTTATTAAAAACTTGCAATGTTTCGGAAAGAGCTCTTCCATCTTCAGGCAAAGAAATATATTATTCAGGAGTTCAAAAATCAAGATGGTTCACCAAACAGGACTTAAATTTTTAGAGGATTTGTACTGGTAGAACTCCACTGTGATTGACTGTATCTAGTTTACTATATAGATGTATAGAATTCAACTAAACATGTATACTATCGAGGTTAGTTATTTACTTAAGGCTCTACTAATCAGGATCGTTCACTATACTGGAGTTCTACTGTAATATATTAAAGAAAATCATTGCTCACAAAAAACTAGTCTGTGCTCATTGCCTAGCGGTTACTTTGAGCTCTATTTTCACTAACTTAGTTTCAATTGTCTTTGTGTTTAAATCTAATAGGTTTCTTCCATTCATGCCTGAAAACTGCCACTGGCATAGTGTTTTGTTTTTCATTACACATTTACTCATTTCTTTCATAAATGGAACACTTCTGTATTTCAATTCACTTCAATAAAGCAATGGATAATGTTCACTAAACTAATAGCAAAAAACAACTTCTACATTATTTTTATTTTATTTTGAAATTAAATCTTGACTTCGAGTGAAGTGGCTGTGAAAAGTGTTTAGGCTGTGTTTTTTTGTCCAGTGGGTACTTGACCGGGTTTTTTTTTTGTCCTAGAGTATTTTGACAGCGGTTTTTTTTTGTCATTGGAGGGGGAGGGGTTTATCCTGTAATTCCTCTGACACATCAAGTGAAACTTCAAATACCGAAAAAGAGAGACAGTCCTCTGGTAAGATCTTTTATGAAGTCTCCGGTCCAGTGTCGTTCTCCGACTTTGTGAGCAACGTCGGTTGGAACTGATGCAAATGAGGATAATTAATCTATTTCCGATTCAATGCTTGTAACCGACGTTGTGAGCGGATATTCAGCTGTCGGAACGGGCGCAACTGAAGGCAACTAAACGTGTACCTGAAATCCAATCCAAACACACGTTTGATATTGAACTCATCAAGACTGTTAGGTTCCTTCTAAGAATATTTCGAGTTGATCATGAAGACTACTATTTGCTATGTGTGAACCCCACCCGGAATCACGGGAGGAAGGTAGTTCTGCTTAGGTTGAACACTGGTAAACTGCAGAACATCATGCTGGTAAGAATATGTAAAGATAACAGCAAATTATCAGCAGTCTGGCAGTTGACACATTCAAATGACATCTTGACAGGATGCAAAGTGAACTGGCTTTCTAAGTTGCCAAGCGCCACACTTAGCTTTAGAGTAGAGTTTTCTAATGCAACAGTTCTCTAAAGTATTTGTCGTACTAACCATACTTGTGTGTAATCGAGTTTCGGAGAGTGACTGTGGTTAGAAATTCAGAACTTAATTGTTTCTACATTTGGTAGGTATGAGAGTTGTCGTCTCATGAGTTCTGTGACAGCAATGATGCTCTCGGTTCAACTTTAACTACTTTGTGAACTGTCTTGCCTTTCCATAGCGAGAACACTATTCTTCGTCTCTGTCTGAGTGCTGCCTTCGAGTAGATGCTGTAAACAAGGTGACTTTTGAGGATGGCAACTGATAAAGACCAGCCTAACACTTGTCAATAGAAATTGTCGCTGCGTGCTTCTCTGGGGTTTCGCTGTTTTCAGGGATGAGAATTGAGGGTTGGAACACATAGGGAACAAATTTGAGGTAGAGGGGAGGGCTGACAAGAGTCTATGCGTTGTTAGGAATTCAACGTAGTGCGCACAGCTGGCTGTACACAAGAGCCTTCCTCACTGTCTTCTTTCTATCTCTGTACTGTTGTCACTGGCTTCTCTTTCTATCTCTGTGCTGTTGTCACTGGCTTCTCTTTCTATCTCTGTGCTGTTGTCACTGGCTTCTCTTTCTATCTCTGTGCTGTTGTCACTGGCTTCTCTTTCTATCTCTGTGCTGTTGTCACTGGCTTCTCTTTCTCTCTCTGTGCTGTTGTCACTAGCTTCTCTTTCTATCTATGTACTGTTGTCACTGGCTTCTCTTTCTATCTCTGTGCTTTTGTCACTGGCTTCTCTTTCTATCTCTGTGATGTTGTCACTGGCTTCTCTTTCTATCTCTGTGCTGTTGTCACTGGCTTCTCTTTCTCTCTCTGTGCTGTTGTCACTAGCTTCTCTTTCTATCTATGTACTGTTGTCACTGGCTTCTCTTTCTATCTCTGTGCTGTTGTCACTGGCTTCTCTTTCTATCTCTGTGCTGTTGTCACTGGCTTCTCTTTCTCTCTCTGTGCTGTTGTCACTGGCTTCTCTTTATCTCTGTGTGCTGTTGTCACTGGCTTCTCTTTATCTCTGTGTGCTATTGTCACTGGCTTCTCTTTCTCTCTGTGTGCTGTTGTCACTAGCTTCTCTTTCTATCTCTGTGCTGTTGTCACTGGCTTCTCTTTCTATCTCTGTGCTGTTGTCATTGGCTTCAGATACAGAAACAGAGAGACACTCCTCACCCTGTACAACTCTCTTGTACCTAAGACCTCTTTTGGAGTTTGCGGTCCAGTTCTGGTCACCGACGTTGCGAGCAGATGTCCAGCGGTTGGAACGGGTGCAAGCGAGGGCGACTAAACTTGTACCTGAAATCCGATCCAAGGGATACGCACGTCGGTTAGAAGACCTGAGCCTCTTCACGCTTGAGCAGCGACGTTTGAGGGGTCAACTCATTGAGACTTTTAAGATCCTTCGAGAGATAAGTCTAGTTGATATCGAAGACTACTTTTCGCTGTGTGTGAACCCCACCTGCAACCATGGGTGGAAGGTGGTTCCGCCTCGGTTCACCACTGCTCAGCTGGAGAACTTCATGCTGGTAAAGATCTGTAATGTCTGGAACAGACTGCCAGAAAATGTTGTCAGCAGCCTGACTGTTGACACATTCAAAAGGCGACTTGACAGGATACTCGGTGAGCTGGCTTACATAGCTGTCTATCGCCTCCATGACTTGACTTCGGAGTTGAGATGAGAGTCTTAGCTATCTTGTCTGATAGCACTCTTACTTTAACTCCAATCAACCAACTAAGAGAAAACCTGGCGCCTTTCCG
>CANNZV010005191.1:0-30180 GCA_947561585.1 Caprella mutica | reverse complement strand
TGCGAGGCCTAAACTTTTCATAATTATTTAACCTCTTCATTAATTTTCTTCTCTCACCACTCATTTTGTTCTACAATTAACTCCGTAAAACTGTGGCCATATAGTGTCACATTCAGGGCAATGAAAATAACGTGCTGGGTGGAGGTACAAATAAATATATTTCCCTCAATTACTGTGACGTCACTCTCAGCTCATTAATTTAATAATAAAGTCACTCACTATATTATTGCATTAATTCTCTATCTACCTGTACCAATAATTAGATGTTATTTCATGCCAAAGATTTGTCCATACTAAATGCATTGTCTATTATTTTGTATGTTTATTTGAGGATAATTCTCAGAGCTTCGTTCAAATTATTTCTAAATCACGCAAGAACCAAACCCTAAGTTAGTAAGTAAGCTTTCAACCCAGAGGTTAGGAGGGGTAAGATTGGCATAGGAAATAAAAAGAATAGAATTATATTATTAGTGAGTCAATTTATTGATTGATTCTTGAACTCGTGTGGTCACTCATTTTTCTATTACCATTAAGAAGTCATATTTTATTTGTAATTTAAAAATTGATATTGAAGACAAAGCTCCACCAAGGTACACCGGTGCTGCTTCAGCTTCCCTTTTCACATTCTTTGTAAACTGAATAGAGTGTTGTAATTGTTTTGTTGTTCTAAATTATTGCCAATCTTCCAAATTATAACAAAAATATATAACTTTCCGTTCCTCCACAGAAATAAACCGTCTACAAATTTTGTAATTTGTAAGTATAATTTACACATTTTATTCTAATGATATTCATTCATTTGTCATTACTTACATGCATTACTTTTGTGATGTACCTCCAGAAATGGAATTCACTAATATTGGCAACTTTCTATTAAGTCTACGGAGATTGAAACCATTATTTGAATTACTTCCACCTCTGAATTAGCACAACACTGTTTATAATTATTGCGCGACTAAATTGTTGTAACACCAATTGTCACACTCTTATACCGAGAGCCCTGGGGGGTCAGCCTAGCTGAAAAAGTTACCGATTTTAAATGGTATCAAAGTGTCTGGCACCAATTGCTGACCTAGGATCTGTACGTTTGCCGGGTCTAACCTGGTGGGTGCGGTCATGGGCAGGGTTTCAATGGTAGTCAAAACTGAGCTAGATTAGCTGAAAAGGTGACCACTTGAAACTAATTCTAAAATGTCCAGCATAACCCCATGGATCATTAAATGTTACTGCCAGACGTTTTCAGTGGTGGTTTGCCCCCGCCAGACGCCCAAAATGACGACCCCAAAACTGAGCTAGATTACCTGAAAAGGTTATCACTTGAAACTAATTGCTCGCTACTAGGTATGTACAAAATTTATAAGTAGGCTACCTATACACAGTGCAGTGTCTTAATTCATTATTTTTATTAAATGACTTATCAAAATAATTCTTTTAAAGAACTAATCAGTTATTATTTAATTTTTAATGAAATAAACTTTTTAATTTCAGAGATGATTTAGAAGACCTTCCTTAAATTATGACTAAGTTATCTAAAATTAAAAAAGTATATTTTATTTAAAAAAAAAGTACCTAATAATTTGTTAGTACTATATACTATACACCGAGTATACAGGCTAGGAAGAGTTATTCTGATTACACTTTAAAAAATACTAAATTGTCTAAAGAACTTGTGGGTGCATTTCATAGTAACACTTTGATTTGCTTTAATTTATAGGTAGTATTTTTTATCCAAAAACATAAATAGCATAATGCCATGAATTTTTAGTCTACAATTTATTATTAAATACAGTAATCATTTATCTTAGAACAGTAACATAAATTTTCATGATAAAAATTATTCTTTATTCAATAATATGGTTTACACAGATGGCTTAATAAATGTTACATGGGGTTATGCTGGACATTTTGCAATTAGGTTCAAGTGGGTGCGTAGAAACACCGGAACGGACAAATAAGGAGCGCACCGGAAGCAAATATGTATTTTAGAGTACTGTTTGCATCAATTTAAATGCCCAGGGAGGTTATGTATTGCCAAAGAATAATTGCATTAACATATGAAGAGGTTAATCAAGAAAATCGTACTTATTACAACCAGCGTTATTTCAGATAATCTCATACAAGATTTAGGGGGTTTAGAAACATCATCCCATTGGATGATACGTGTACTGTCTATATTTATCTGTCTATTTTTATCCGTTTAATTCTTATATGTCTATTCTTATCTGACTATCTATTCCTATCTGTCTATTCTTATTCGTTAATTCATATCTATCTATTCCTATTCATTAATTCTTATTTGTCTATTCTTATCTATCTTTTCTTTTCTGTCTATTCTTATCCGTTAATTCATATCTGTCTATTATTATACGTTAATTCATATCTGTCTATTATTATACGTTAATTCCTATTTATCTATTCCCATCTGTCTATTCTTTTCCGTTAATTCTTATCTGTCTATTCTTATCCATTAATTCTTATCTGTCTATTCTTATCAGTTAATTCTTATCTATCTATTCACATCTGTCTATTCTCATCCGTTAATTCATATCTGTCTATTATTATACGTTAATTCTTATCTATCTATTCACATCTGTCTATTCTTTTTCGTTAATTCATATCTGTCTATTCTTATCCATTAATTCTTATCTGTCTATTTTTATCAGTTATGATTCTTATCTGTCTATTCTTATCCGTTAAATCTTATCTGTCTATTCTTATCCGTTAATTCTTATCTGTTTATTCTTATCAGTTTATTCTTATCAGTTAATTCTTATCTGTCTATTCTTATGAGTTAATTCTTATCTATCTATTCCCATCTGTCTATTCTTCTCCGTTAATTCATATCTGTCTATTATTATACGTTAATTCTTATCATCTATTCACATCTGTCTATTCTTTTCGTTAATTCTTATCTGTCTATTTTTATCAGTTATAACTGATATCTATCTCTTCTTATTCATTAATTAATATCTGTTTATTCTTATCCGTTAATTATTATCTGTTTAACGGATAAGAATTCACGGATAAGAACAGACAGATAAGATATAATTTAATTCAGTAGGGGTTTAACGTCTGCTTCGGAACTAAAGGCCATATCGCCGACGTCAAAAAGAAATTAAATACAAGGGACTGGAAGAAGCAATCAGAGAGGAAAGTGGCTCCATGAACAAAGTCACTTACCACCGTCGGTGGCAATGCTCATGGATGCAAAAAAGCTACTCCGTGAATGCAGTCACTCACCAAGGAATGTGACGAAATGGGACACAAGCACTGGTGGCTGCACTCATGGATGGAAGAGGAAAATGAAGAGGTGATAGTAAATTAAGCCTACGAGCCTACCTAACAAAAAAATCTAGGACCTCGTAGTTGAAGAGCATAGCCCTAGCGCTATCCTCTAAAACTGCAAGTATAGCGTTAAAAAAATGATAAACATGGTAAAAAAGAAAAAAGACAATCCATAATCCAAATTACAACAGTTCGAGGCCAAAGGGACGCCACCCGCCTTCTCTTCCATTCACCACAGACAGCTTCAGGATCGAGCCCCTGTGGGGCACAGATAAAATTTAACGGATATGAATAGATAGATAAGAACAGACAGATAAGAATATACAGATGAGAATAGACAGATAAGAATAGACATAAAACAATTAAAGGATAAGAATAAACATATAATATTTAACGGATAAGAATAGACAGATAAGATTTAACGGATAAGAACAGATAAATATGAATTAACAAATAAGAATAGACAGATAAGAATTACCGGATAGGAATAGCCATATAAAAATAGACAGTCACAACCAGTACACGTATCATGCAATGGGAAAGACTATCAGTATGTTCTTTATACGATTATCTGAAATAACGCTGGTTGTAATAAGTACGTTTTCTTGATTAACCTCTTCATATGTTAATGCAAGTATTCTTTGGCAATATATAACTTCCCTGAGCATTTTAACTGATGCAAAAACAGTACTCTAAAATCCATATTTGACTCCGTTTCCGTCCATTTTGGTCCGTTCCGGTGTTCATGCAATTATTCTTTTACAATATATATTTATAACCTCCCTGAGCATTTAAAATGATATAAACAGTACTCTAACATACATATTTGCCTCGGTTTCGGTCCGTTCCTGTTGTTCTACGCACCGGTTTCAAGTGGTAACCTTTTCAGCTAATCTAGCTTAGTTTTTGGATCGTCATTTTGGGCGTCTGGCGGGTGCAACCCACCACTGAGAACGTCTGGCAGTAACATTTAATGATCCATGGGGTTATGCTGGACATTTTGCAATTAGTTTCAAGGGGTCACCTTTTCAGCTAATCTAGCTTAGTTTCGACTTCCATTTAAACCCGGCATATGTACAGATCCTAGGTCGGCAATTGGTGCCAGACACTGTGATACTATTTAAAATCGGTAACTTTTTCAGCTAGGCTTTATCTAGCTACTATGCAGAAAATTGTAAAAGATTATAATATAGTTTTTAAAATTCAGATTTTTTAATATCTATTTATACTGCATATCTAGCCAAAATATCTCCTGTCCTTTATGAAATGAGGTCACTAGTTAAAAAGAAGGAGACAAGAACGAGAAGCTGAAAAATGATGGTATAGTCCCATCTATGTACATATATTTACATTTTTTAAATTCGATTCTCAAAGCTAGCGCCAGCAATGGGAATCGAACCCGAGTCTTTTCGGGCAGGGGCTAACGCGCTAACCCCTGGGCCACCACGGCCCAACTACATTACGCTTGCAACTTGTATTTATCCTGCTAATTCTTTGGGAAAATAAATTTAGTGAAGAAATATTCAAAACTCTAAATATCGAAGCCGTAACCAGACTACGGTGTTGGTAAATCATTTCTATATAAACTCCTTCACTAATTATCAAACTCTTTCATTATTTTGTTATTAAATACAATATAATAGAGCGCTAAAGTCATGACGTCACACTCGCCTTCAGTTGCTGTGTTATTTAAAACAAACGTTAAAATTAATGCTAATTACATTAAATAGAATGCTATTTCCAATAATAATTATAGAATTTATTCATGTTACTACAAAGAATATTAGAGCAAATCAAACAAACATTTAGTCACCAAATTTGAATGCTAGACTCACAAATAGCAGTTAAATTTGGTGTTAGAAGCGTTAAGATTTTCTGGCTTTGTTTCTTAATATAATTTTGGTAAATTAGATCTCTACAGGGAAATAATTCTCTTCATATCTTATGCGTGTATTTTTATATCATTTCATATGTTTTCAAATGTTGTCAGTTTTTACATTAGGATGGGACGTGTCTATAAAAAATCTTATACAATACATTCTTTATTAGTAACTAATTTGTTGACAGACGTTTTGTCGACAATTTTTGTAAATGGGATATTAACACTTTCTAATGTTACAAAACATGTACTTTAACAGATTAATGTATCAAACGATCAAATTACAAAATAGAATTATGGTTAGAAAGAAAACTATTAAATAAATTCCAATCGTTTTTCTAATTTATTACTAAACCAGAACTACTCGATAGTACCAAATTATTTTAAAGTAATTTGAAATATTGTATATGCTATTGTCGTACCAAATAATTAAATCATTAAAAACTAAAGGAATAAATCCACACACAAAGAGCATTCTTAAATTTAATTATGTGTTTATAAGTAGCCTCGTATCACAACTGCCTATTAGTATCTTGCCGTGTTTACTCGGGTGAAGGTGTTTTTTTCGAGTACTTAAGAGAATATTAATGGTAATATATTAGATCTATAATATTATGTAATAAGCTCATATTTTTCTTGGAGAGGTTTCTAATATTTATTAGTACATGATCTAAATTTGAAAATGGGATACCGTTACATTTTCTTTTTCAAGCCAACTACTTCTTTCTAAGAATAACTTTTTGGTAAAAAAAATAATCTAAAATGTCGATAAACATTCAACGGTGAGTACTTTATATAAAATCTTGTCATTCAATCTAGGATTATATCTCAATTACCGAACACTCGCCGTAGTCGAACAGTGGGCATTTACCAACTGATAATGACTTGCCAATGACAAATCTGACGATACAAATCTTTTTATTATGAAACATAAATTAGTGAGAGGAAATTTTTTAAAATTTCAAAAATCACAAACGTACCTTGACAAAAAATTATTAAATTACTTCAAAATAATTCGTTATTATTGTGAAGTCTATGTTAATTAAAATTGATATACCGTAAATAATAGAATATTGACGAATTTAGAGTGGGGAAAATTTTTATATTATTCATGTTACAATTGTCTATATTATTTACTGTTTGTTATGAATTAATTTTGATCCTCTAAAATTAATTTGTATATTAAATGAATATTAGAGTTAATAATGTAACATAATATTGAAATATCTATTTTCTATTCTCACTCTCTACGGAGTTCGAAACCATTGTTCTTCTATTTGCTGGAGATAAGTACATTCACAACACACGCGTACTATCAGTTATTTTCATTGAAAATGAATTTGATTGACAAAATAATTTGTAAATGTTCAAATTTCTTCTCTGATCATCGGTTAACTTCTTCAATTTCCTTCATTTTATTTATTCTACAATTAACTGTGACAATACCACATTAAAGGCAATGGAAATAACGTGCAGGTCAGAGGTTTTTGTAACGCCATATTTATTGCTAACTTTCAACTGTTTTATTGTATTTGATAAATAGTTTGTGATAGCTCTTTGAGTAGCATTGGAATTACTTCGAGTATTACTGACCCTAAAGACACTAAATCACTGATTATTAGATATAAGAAGAAAATAGATACAGATAATTAAATCATTTTTTGTCTAATTATTCAACTTCACAGTTAATATTTATTGTATTCAGAAAAAGTAAATCAAATATTAATTACAGTTACCGTAGACTAAGAATATAATTAATAGGTAGAATTATTGACTCGAGTATTTCAATTTCTTTTATTATATTTGATAGTAAGTACATTAAATTATATTCTTCTCTTGATATTAATACAGATTAATAAATTTATACAGATAGACTTTCTGGATGACCAACTGAATTCAGAATTAACAAAGGACAAACAACGTCAATGTCCTTGATATCAGCAGTCAGAAAGTGCTTTGTTGATCTAGGAGAACCTGTACCATTCAGATGTGACAATGGACCTCAGTTTTCACCAAGAGATTTCAGGTTATTTCTCAAACGGTGGGGAGAGAACTTCGTGCAGTCAAGTCCTTATTTTCCCTTGTCCAACTGTCATGCTGTGGCTTCAGGCAAAGAAAACTCTTATTAAGAAAACAACTGATGAATGAAAAATAGACTCTGAGAAATATTTACTAGGACTAACGGAGTGGCGAAACAACCCAAATGAAACAGGATGTTCTCCAGCTGAAGTGGTATTCGGACACTCTATCAAATCTCTGCTACCAGCAAATCTGAAATATTTCCAAACTAAGTGGAAGGAAGAGAAGATATGATTTGGATTTGATGAAACAGAAAATGAAGAAATATTTCGATAGGAGTTCTGCTTGTCAGAAAAACTTGGCAGTTGGAACAGAAGAGTTCATAGAAGATCCAAGATCATTGAAGTGGGATTCGACTGCAACAGTTATTGGAATAGGACATTTTAGGAAGTATTTAATCTAACCAAGAAGATCTACTTATTGGAGGAATAGGATACATATACGTCCTATTGGTTAACATTCTTGATAGAAAGAAAGTAAAGTAACAACAGAAAAATATCAAATTAAGTATGTATAGAATTTTGTTATATGATCGAAATTATTAAGTTGTTCAAAAACTTGGATCTTACCCCGTTATAATAATAAACTAGATAAGTGAAATTTAGTTATTTTATTGAAAATGTTGAACTGTTCGATAACTTGGAACTTACCCCGTTGATATATTTAATTAGGTAATAATATTTTGTTATATGATCGAAAATGTGGAACTGTTCGATAACTAGGATCTTGTACCTTTAAAATTTAATATTAGATAACAATTTTTTTATTATATGTTCGTTAATGTAGTGCTGTTCGATAACTTGAAACCTGATCAATCACAAATGGAGTTGATCAGCTCAGAGTGACGTCACAGTAACTATGGAATTAAATCATTTTCTGCTGCAAAATTTATAAAATTTAACAAACGAATGTCGTAGCATGGATAAGAAATTTTGGAATATTTTCGTTTATTTTGTTCTTTAGGGTGAAAATCATCTGAAATTAACTGAATTCTCATCCTTATGATTTCAAGGTAATTAAAATTATTATATTTTATTTCTGAGCTACTAGCATCTGTCTTTGAAAATTATGCGTGAAATTTATAGATAGAATGTATCAATAATGTCATTTAAAATAAATGTAAATACTAGAAACTTCTGGAAATTATTGAAATATTTATATACATCATTTCAGTATAAATTAAAAAAAAATTATGATAAAAAATGATCCTCTTCTTCGCTGGGTCTTTAACTTGGGTCCTCTTCTCTGAATTCCAGTACGTTATCCACTCGGCCACGCCCTTCTCTAGAAAATCTGCTGGAACTTATATATTAGTTACTTCCCACTGAGATTATAAAAATAATAGAGAATTAATGTATTTTAGATGGGGAAAGTGGTGATTATCTTCATAAAAGAGATTGTATGGATTATTATTTGTTATGCATTTTAGGTATTTAACTTTATTGAATTAATATTATAATTATTGATTTAATGTATTGTGAAATTACCTATCTTATAATAATATAATGGATTATTCAGAATTTAACTCTACGGAGTTTGAAGCTGATATTTGATTTACATTCTTGAGGTTATTTGTTCATAGTAAATGTTACGACTACGTAATGTTATATTTTATTATTTTCAGCACATTATTAGGATTTCATACAAACCAAAATTGTAAATAAAAAATATTAAATAAATAGAATCTAGTAAATAGTTAGTGCAAAGTACGATAATTTTAACCATGCATATTGAATGATGGTAATTACTGATGTGTAAGAATTTAAGTTTCCATGGCGGATGATCAGTTAATAAAAAGGATAATAAATCTCAACAAATATCAATTATAAATTATGAAAATTATACGCAAACACCATCTGGTGGTGAATAACATGTTACATAACGTTAATGATTGTATGTGAAGAGTAATTCATATGTTTACTAAAAGAGTGATGTATAACATGAATTAGATTCAATAATATTAAGATAATCCTTTGAGCTTCGTTGAAATACGTTCAAATTTACATAAAGAAATATTCTTTTGCTGCAAACAAATCCATGTGTATACCATGTGGCACTTACTCATTTAAACATGAGTATACCATGAATAGTTTTTTGAAATAGATACCATATGTATGACGTGTTGTTATAAAAGGATATGTTAAAATTACGAGTATTTGAAATATGTTAAAAGAATTGTATTTGTCATGTTGCTATGTATGTGATGATAGCAAAGGAAGATAATTCAGCTCTGTGGACATACACTGCTTTAGCTGACCATTCACAGATAGAGTTGTTACTAATATGATTAGTGTGCTATCTGCACAGATGATTGCAAAGGAAGATAGTTCAGCTCTGTGGGCACACACTGCTTTAGCTGACCATTCACAGACAGAGTTGTTACTAATATGATTAGTGTGCTATCTGCACAGATGATTGCAAAGGAAGATAGTTCAGCTCTATGGGCACACACTGCTTTAGCTGACCATTCACAGATAGAGTTGTTAATAATATGATTAGTGTGCTATCTGCACAGATGATAGCAAAGGAAGATAGTTCAGCTCTGTGGGCACACACTGCTTTAGCTGACCAATCACATATAGAGTTGTTACTAATATGATTAGTGTGCTATCTGCACAGATGATAGCAAAAGAAGATAGTTCAGCTCTGTGGGCACACACTGCTTTAGCTGACCATTCACATATAGAGTTGTTACTAATATGATTAGTGTGCTATCTGCACAGATGATAGCAAAAGAAGATAGTTCAGCTCTGTGGGCACACACCGCTTTAGCTGACCAATCACAGATAGAGTTGTTACTAATATGATTAGTGTGATATCTGCGCAGATTATAACAAAGGAAGATAGTTCAGCTCTGTGGGCACACACTGCTTTAGCTTAGCAATCAAAGATAGAGTTGTATTCATATTTTTGTGTCTGTTTGAATACTGTACATTGGATTATTTGACCCGTTAAAAAGTACAAGAATTAACGATGAAAATAAGACCAACATTAGATTTCTACGCCTTTTGGTCACTGAGTAATAAAATATTTAAAAATTGTAACATTTAAGTGGCTCACCCTGTATATCACAATCACAGAAATACAGACAGACAGACATATTATTTTTATGATAATTTTTTAACTTCAGTTCGTAAGGTTGAATATCAGTTTTATTTCTTATGATTTTCACCCTAAAGAACAGATAAATGGAATTTATTCCTTAATTTGGGTATTCATGCTACGGCAGTCATCAAATTAAAAAATATTTTTCCCATTATTTTTCTCTTTAAGTATAGGTTTTAGTGACTTTTCTCCTGGTCGGTCTTGGCCGAGTGGTTGTGGTTCTTGCCTCCACCTGAAGAGACCCAGGTTCGAATCCAGTTTGTGACAATTGGATTTGACTCTGACTCTATTGGGTACGAATTCAACTGGTGACGGTTGAATCGGTAAAACGTTAGAGCTGGAACACTGACCACTGTTTTTTTATATTTTATATGCTTTATTTGTTTTTAATAATAAGGAGGATATAAACTTATTTATGCTCTCTATTCTTACCTTAATTTCACTTTAATTAATTATCATGTCGCTCTGTCATCTGCCCGAAATCTGAAATTTCTATTGCAAATTTTATTTAAACCTTGATTATTTACATTGTCTTAATTACTGATTTAAATAAAAACATCACGGTGTACTGACAAATAAACCCATAAAAAGAAGACTAGAATAGTTAGTTATTTGTCTATCACTCTGAGCTGAACAACTCAATGACAGACAGAGTTGTTCAGCTCAGAGTGACGTCACAGTTACTATGGAACTATTTCTATTTTCTGCTGTAAAAATTGAAATTATTCCAAAATTAATTTCATTGATAAATGTTGTAGCACAAATACGTAATTATTGGAATAATTTCTACTTATTTGTTATTTAGGGCGAAAATCATAAGAAATGAACTGAATATTCACCCTTATGATCTCAAGATAATTTGCAACAATTTTTTCTATGTTTGTGATATGTAAGTTTTTCTCTTTGAAAAATACGCCAGAAAATATGAACTCAATCTATTCAAGATAGAGAAAGAATGGTTATATTCCATGTAAAAGTATATGAATTATTTTTGTTATGTATTTTATTATGCATTGGGTGCATATTATAATTAATGATATATCATCAAATGAAAATCAATTAAATAGTTAGATATGCCATTAAATATAAATATAACTATATATATAAATAACATCCATTCATTTTAATTTCTATGTAAAAGTATTAATTTACCTGAAATAAAAAGCACAGTTAGTAAACAAACTAGAGAATTTGGAAGAAATTTTAACGAAACTCAAAGAATTAGAAAAATTACTATTATAATTTACCTTGTATTGAAATAAAATTAAAATGTTATTATCTTTTATAAATAAGAGTGATATTGCATATTTTTTTATTTATTCGTAATTAAAATTCTTTCTTAAAATCATATAGGTACCAGACATACTCTCATTGTAACGTTCTAACTAGACACAATAGAAAGGAACCAGACTTACCCTTATTGTATCGTCCTAACTAGACACAATAGAAAGGAACCAGACTTACCCTTATTGTATCGTCCTAACTAGACACAATAGAAAGGTACCAGACTTACCCTTATTGTATCGTCCTAACTAGACACAATAGAAATGTACCAGACTTACCCTTATTGTATCGTCCTAACTAGACACAATAGAAATGTACCAGACTTACCCTTATGTATCGTCCTAACTAGACACAATAGGAAGGTACCAGACTTTCCCTTATTGTATCGTCCTAACTAGACACAATAGAAATGTACCAGACTTACCCTTATTGTATCGTCCTAACTAGACACAATAGAAATGTACCAGACTTACCCTTATGTATCGTCCTAACTAGACACAATAGAAAGGAACCAGACTTACCCTTATTGTATCGTCCTAACTAAACACAATAGAAAGGTATCAGACTTACCCTTATTGTATCGTCCTAACTAGACACAATAGAAAGGTACCAGACTTACCCTTATTGTATCGTCCTAACTAGACACAATAGAAAGGTACCAGACTTACCCTTATTGTATCGTCCTAACTAGACACAATAGAAAGATACCAGACTTACCCTTATTGTATCGTCCTAACTAGACACAATAAAAAGGTACCAGACTTACCCTTATTGTATCGTCCTAACTAGACACAATAAAAAGGTACCAGACTTACTCTTATTGTATCGTCCTAACTAGACACAATAGAAAGGTACCAGACTTACCCTTATTGTATCGTCCTAACTAGACACAATAGAAAGGTACCAGACTTACCATTATTGTATCGTCCTAACTAGACACAATAGAAAGGTACCAGACTTACCCTTATTGTATCGTCCTAACTAGACACAATAGAAAGGTACCAGACTTACCATTATTGTATCGTCCTAACTAGACACAATAGAAAGGTACCAGACTTACTCTTATTGTATCGTCCTAACTAGACACAATAGAAAGGTACCAGACTTACCCTTATTGTATCGTCCTAACTAGACACAATAGAAAGGTACCAGACTTACCATTATTGTATCGTCCTAACTAGACACAATAGAAAGGTACCAGAGTTACCCTTATTGTATCGAACTAACTAGACACAATAGAAAGATACCAGACTTACCCTTATTGTATCGTCCTAACTAGACACAATAAAAAGGTACCAGACTTAACCTGATTGTATCGTCCTAACTAGACACAATAAAAAGGTACCAGACTTACTCTTATTGTATCGTCCTAACTAGACACAATTAAAGGTACCAGACTTACCCTTATTGTATCGTCCTAACTAGACACAATAGAAAGGTACCAGACTTACCATTATTGTATCGTCCTAACTAGACACAATAGAAAGGTACCAGACTTACTCTTATTGTATCGTCCTAACTAGACACAATAGAAAGGTACCAGACTTACCCTTATTGTATCGTCCTAACTAGACACAATAGGAAGGTACCAGACTTACTCTTATTGTATCGTCCTAACTAGACACAATAGAAAGGTACCAGACACCTTATTGTATCGTCCTAACTAGACACAATAGAAAGGTACCAGACTTACCCTTATTGTATCGCTTTAGCTATACAGATGTTTAAAATAAGTTTTAAAAATTCAGTCGAAAGTTTTTCGTCCTGCGCCACTACATAGTTTGTTTTTTTCAAATTAATTTGATAGACTAATTTTTTCCATCTTTTTTTCTTCATTTTGGACACTCAAGATAAATATATATGATATTTATTAGTTAACTATTATTTCAATTGTTCTCCATGATACCTGCATGTACCCAAACATGTGAAGCAATCTAAATATACTAGAGCTTACCTTACATTATATAACAATATTTATATTATATCTTTTAATGAAATTAGACATCCATTCATTTCTTTAAAATGATAATGAAAATGAAAAGTTTGTTGAGATTTATTAATTATATTACTTCATTTTCTTTCTATGTATGAATGCTATATTTCATTCTTGCACTTACATGCATAATATACATACTTGTATATAAGCATGTAAAATACGTGCTTCCAACTCTCTTCCAACAAAAATTCTATGGAAACTCACGTATTTAGTGTAAATTCATTGATAAGAATTTAAATTTATAAAATGAGGGAAGTAAATCAAATACTGGTTTCGATAACCGTGGACTAAATTGTAATTTAATTTAAGCTGTTAAATATAATAAAGTACAATAAAAGTGGCTCAATATTTCAATTTACCACATTATTTGTATCCAGTAACACTGACTAACTTTATACTGTTATTATGAGTACAATTTGAATTGAAAATGTTCTCCGTAGTAACATTATTCCATATTGATTAGTTCATATCGTTCAAATTCATTTTCATATTCATATATATTAAAGTATAAAATTTTTTAACTAAATAATAAAGGTGTAATTTAAATTATTTAATTTTATCATTTATATTCACTACATATAAGGAAATTTCTTTGAAATCTGAGAACTTTTTATTAAAAATTAAAAATTGAAGATTTTATTACTTTTTACAAAAGGGTGCTTCCTCCTACCCTTCTCTTCTCTTCTTTCCTTTCTTCTTTATTTTCTCTTCTTTATTTTCTGATCTATTTTTTGTTTTTGTTCTTTTTTTCACATTTTTTTATGTGTCTCACGCCACATATTTTTTCACATCTTTTTTATGTGTCTCACGCCACATATTTTTTCACATCTTTTTTATTTGTCTCACGCCACATATTTATTCCTTTCCTTTGTGTTTCACACCACATTTACCTGTCAACACATCAAGATTTCAGTGTTTCACGCCACTAATCTCTTAGAAATTTATCATTATATCACATCTCTCCCTAACCTCTGTTAATTTTTTTATATTTGCTTCTCTGTCAGTTTTTCCATTTCTTCGCCTTCTCTTGGAATCGAACCTGGGACTTTTGGTTGCGATGTTAGCGCGCTATCCACTCCGCCGGGGAGCTCCAATGACTATCTGCCTAAATGTTCTATATCTGTTGCTTTTTTTCAGAAATTAGAGTTAATTTGAATTAATATTTTTTGTACCTTTTCGATAAGGGTCAATATCCTATTTATTTCCACTGATTTTCACCCTTGTGGATTTTTAAAGTCGTATTCATGCTACTGACATTCAATGTTATAATCCATACTGTATTGAAAGAAGAGTTTGTTCGTATGTCTGTCTGGAGCTACTAATGAATATTATTGTGGCAGTATCTTGACTACGGGTCATGACAATTAATGAAGATATTAAAAAAACTGTGGAAATTTCAGCCCTCGACGGGAATCGAACCCGGGTCATCAGATTCAGAGTCCGATGCGTTAGCCACTAAACCACGAGGCCTTGTTAGAATATGGAAATAAACATATATTAGTGTTACTAAACTCCGAAAATGAATAATTAATGTGAATAGGTAAGTAGTGTGGATACGCTGAAAAATTTAGTTTGACTAAAGGATAGATGAAGAAATTAGAGAAATAGTTAATCATTTGAATTGATTTTAATGAATAAAAATATTATTTAGCTATTACATGAAATCTGAAAATAAAATTATATTAAACTGAATAAATATCTAATCGAAGGAATAAATCAAATGTTATTCTTGGTTTCCGTAGACTTGAATGTATAACGAGTAGTTAATTTAAATACCTTTACCGAGTAATTTGTCTATACTGTATTATTATTTTTATGCATATTCATCTGTTGTGTGCATGCATGTAAAATATAATGTAACTACAACTACCTAAATAATAACTGACATCAAAGTGAACCATAAAAATTTAAAAGAAAATTATTGAGCCATGAAATATATATTGTTCCTGAGCCTCTTTAATTTGGTTACATTAAACTAAATAAATAACTAGATTACATGCACTCGGAAGAGTGCATACCTTCGCCGCCGCTTATCCTTTTGCTACCAAAATTAATAGACTGGTGACTGGATAGTATCCAATCGACCCACCAAGTTTCATGCAATATGGTTCAATTCCTTTTTGAGTTATTGAGTTTTAAATGACCTTGACCTTGACTTTTGACTGTATCGCTCCCAAAATTCTACCAGATAGTTCGTGGACATTGTCCAATCGCCCCAACAAATGTCAGACAATTTGGTTGAATGCTTTTTGAGTTATTGAGTTATAAATGGCCTTGACCTTGATCTTTGACCTTCGACTAGATCTCTCCCAAAATCTAACAAAATGCTTCCTGTATATCTAACAAAATGAATCTAACGAAATGGTTCTCAATTGTCCCACCAAGTTTCATGTAATACGAATAAAGTTCATAATTTAAATTAAAAAAATTCTGGCAACGAAAAAACACCACGGACAGAAATATCATTAACATGGTAGAGAAATTTAATTATCTAAGATTAAACAAAATCAGTGGGGAATTAATCTGCTGAGGTATAAATAAAGAAAACTATTGTTCATTTATTCATAATATATCTTTTAGTTGATACTGTTTTAAATGGAATAACATCAAGAACCCAAGCTATAATACTCTATACAGAGTGTAATTACAAAATATTGTTTTTTATCTTGTTCAGTGTATTGAGTCTGGCGGTGGTCATGAAATGCTAAATTTATCACCCTGTATACTTAATGAAATAAAACTTTGAATTATTATCTGCTGAATGAACCTTGTTTTGGTCTTCAAGCTATATTTTTTTATCATTTTACACCCCCTATGTATTAGCTACTTTTTCTGCAGACAACCCTGTATGAACATTCCAGAGCATAAAAAAAATGGTTGCAAATTATCTTGAGATCATAAGGGTGAATATTCAGTTCATTTCTTATGATTTTCGTCCTAAAGAACCAATAAGTAGAAATTATTCCAATAATTACGTATTTGTGCTACAACATTATTCATTGTAATTAATTTTGGAATAATTTCTATTTTTACAGCAGAAAATAGAAATAGTTCCATACTGTGACGTCACTCTGAGCTGAACAACTCTGTCTGTCATTGAGTTGTTCAGCTCAGAGTGATAGACAAATAACTATCCATTCTAGTCTTCTTTTTATGTTTTTTTTGTCAGTACACCGTGATGTTTTTATTTAAATCAGTAATTGAGACAATGTAAATAATCAAGGTTCAAATAAAATTGTTTATATTTTACTATGTTATTTTGCAATAGAATTTTCAGATTTCGGGCAGATGACAAAGTGACATGATAATTAATTGAAGTGAAATTAAAAGAAAAATAGAGAGCAAAAATAAGTATATAACCTACTTCTTTCCTTCGCAATCTTGCAGAAGGTTATATTTTCATTGGAATTTATTTATTTATTCATCATATTGTTATTCGCTTAACTGAAAAAGTGTTCAACCAAATTGCCTGAAATTTGGTGAAACGATTTTTTCATGTCCAGGTTCCTGCTGCTAGTCTTTTGGGAGTGACCCGGTCAAAAGTCAAGGTCACAGTCATTTATAACTCAATGACCAGGAACGATCTGGTAGAATTTTGGAAGCGATTTGGTTAAAGGTCAAGGTCAAGGTCATTTATAGCTCAAAAAGTATTGTACCATATTGCATGAAACTTGGTGGGACGATTGGTTAGTGCTATTACTACGGGAAGTGGATGATACAGTGATATTCTCACGGAAAGTGGGTGATACAGTGCTATTCCTACAGGAAGTGGATGATACAGTGCTATTACTACGGGAAGTGGATGATACAGTGCTATTCCTACGGGAAGTGGATGATACAGTGCTATTCCTACGGGAAGTGTATGACACAGTGCTATTACTACGAGAAGTGGATGATACACTGTTATTCCTACGGGAAGTGTATGACACAGTGCTATTACTACGAGAAGTGGATGATACACTGTTATTCCTACGGGAAGTGGATGATACAGAACTATTCCTACGAGAAGTAGATGATACAATGCTATTACTACGAGAAGTGGATGATACAGTGCTATTCCTACGGGAAGTGACTGACACAGTGCTATTACTACGAGAAGTGGATGATACACTGTTATTCCTACGGGAAGTGGATGATACAGAACTATTCCTACGAGAAGTAGATGATACAATGCTATTACTACGAGAAGTGGATGATACAGTGCTATTCCTACGGGAAGTGACTGACACAGTGCTATTCCTAAGAGAAGTGGATGATACAGTGCTATTCCTAAGAGAAGTGGATGATACAGTGCTATTCCTAAGAGAAGTGGATGATGTAGTGCTATTCCTAAGAGAAGTGGATGATACAGTGCTATTACTACGTAAGATTCTTGTTTTTTCAATAAGTGACACATTTCATATTTCAAATCTCAATAAATTTCCTAAATTACTAAAAAATAAAATTGTTAATACTGACAATATTTATCATTTTAACTTCATTAAATCAAAATAAAATAATTCAGGTACACTTTGTAGATTTTTGATTTAATGTAACTTAATTATTTAATGTAATTTAATTATTAATTGTAATTTAATTATTTAATGTAATTTAATGATTTAATGTAATTTAATGATTTAATGTCATTTAATGATTTAATGTAATTTAATTATTTAGTGTAATTTAATGATTTAATGTAATTTGATTATTTAATGTAATTTATTTATTTAATGTCATTTAATGATTTAATGTAATTTAATTATTTAGTGTAATTTAATGATTTAATGTAATTTGATTATTTAGTGTAATTTAATTATTTAATGTAATTTAATTATTTAATGTAATTTAATGATTTATTAAATATAATTAAATTGATAATTTTTAACGCTATATCTCATAGTGATTATCCTTCAATAATAATCCAGTAGAGTTTGTAGATAATTTTAAATACTTAGGCCTTTTAATAGACAACAAATTAATTTTTTAGACTCATATTATCCAAACCTGTGAGAGAATTAGTCAAATTTAAGGAATAGTTTATTCAGACAAACCTTATTTTAACAAAGACTCGTAACTTTTAATGCACTACTCCTTGGCTTATTCTGTTTTTACTCAATGTATTACTTTTTAGGGAAAAACTGTTAACGTTTACTTACTCCCCCTAAAAAATATAATAAACGATATTTTAAGAGAATAATTTTAAATGTTAAGAGAAATGCGAACAATGTGCCTTTAAAGTCCACCAATGAAATGTATTTTAAACTAGGTATTTTAAAATTTGAAGATGTGTGTAATTATTTTTTATTGTCATTTTTAAGGAAAGCTTTATATGAAGATCCTATCATTTTAGAAAAGTATTTAAATGATTTTATTCCTGCATATGACCATCAAACCAGAGGATATAGATTAATTTTACCGAGGATTAGATTAGAGATGGAAATAAATTTCACTATTTTTAGATCTATCGAAGCTTTTAACAATTTACCTGATTTATTATGTAACCCTATGTCCAACTACAATTTTAAAAAAGAATATAGAAAATATTGTTTTAACCGTTATAACCCTAGTCCTGTTTAATATGTTTTTACTTTGTATTTGTTACTTTTAAAATTGACTTATTCAGGCCGGTAACTTAGGTAGGTTTTATATTTTTGGATAGATTTATATTTTTGAATAGGTATTCTATTTTTAGGTAGATTGTATATTGTTAGATAAGTTTGATATTTTAAGTTAGATTTAATATTTTAGATTTTACAAGTCATGTTAGACTTTTAAATAATCAAACTGTTCGCATTTTACTCTTATTTTGTATTTTAATGTGAACAGAATTTCAATGAACAATTAACAATAGTAATTTAATTATTTAATTTAATTTATTTATTTTAATTATTTAATGTAATTTAATTATTATAATTGTTTAATGTAATTTAATTATTTTAATTATTTAATGTAATTTAATGATTTAATGTAATTTAATTATTCAATGCAATTTAATGATTTATTAAATAAACTAAATTGAGCTTTGTAACACTAGGTCTCATAGTGATTATCCCCTAATTATTTTATTTAAATTTATTAGATTATTTAATGTGATTTAAATATCTAATGTAATCTAATCATTTAATTAAAGATTTAATCTAATTTATTTATAAAGATTAGGATATTTTATTGAAGAAAACTAAAAAAAATACATTTCTACAAGCCCATATATAATTTATTATTCAAATTAATGATTTAAAGTAATTTAAAGATTTAAATGTAATTTATAGATTGAAGGTAATTAAATTACAGATGAATCGATACCGAATTAATGCATACACAAAGTCTACGGTAACTAAGAATAATATTTGAGTATTCATTCAATTTTTTATTAATTCACATTACCCTGCAAACATTTCCACATGGCATACACATGGATGCCATGTGGTTGGATGGTTATAATATGGCAATACGTTTTTAAGATGTATCATCCACATTGAAACAACCTAAACACTAAAATAACAGATGTTAACCATGTGTAAATTACCAAATCAAAACCACATGTCAATTACCATTTCAATAACAGATGTTAACCATGTGTAATATACCACATTAAAACCACATTTCAATAACAGATGTCAACCATGTGGTTACGCAATATCATAACCACATGTTTAAAACCATACTGAAACCATATGTTATAGATATTTAATTATAAACATAAAACATGGTAATTGGCATGTAGTTGTAATGTGGTAAATTACATATGGTTAACATCTGTTATTGAAATGGTCATTGACATGTGGTTTCAATGTGGTAAATTACACATGGTTAACATCTGTTATTGAAATGGTCATTGACATGTGGTTTCAATGTGGTAAATTACACATGGTTAACATCTGTTATTGAAATGGTCATTGACATATAGTTGTAATGTGGTAAATTACACAGGGTTAACATCTGTTATTGAAATGGTCATTGACATGTGGTTTCAATGTGGTAAATTACACATGGTTAACATCTGTTATTGAAATGGTCATTGACATGTGGTTTCAATGTGGTAAATTACACAGGGTTAACATCTGTTATTGAAATGGTCATTGACATGTGGTTTCAATGTGGTAAATTACACATGGTTAACATCTGTTATTGAAATGGTAATTGGCATGTAGTTGTAATGTGGTAAAATACACATGGTTAACATCTGTTATTGAAATGGTCATTGACATGTGGTTTCAATGTGGTAAATTACACATGGTTAACATCTGTTATTGAAATGGTCATTGACATGTGGTTTCAATGTGGTAAATTACACATGGTTAACATCTGTTATTGAAATGGTCATTGACATGTGGTTTCAATGTGGTAAATTACACATGGTTAACATCTGTTATTAAAATGGTAATTAACATGTGGCCGTAATGTGGTAAATTACACATGGTTAACTTCTGTTATTGAAATGGTCATTGACATGTAGTTAATGTGGTAAATTACACATGGTTAACATCTGTTATTGAAATGGACATTGACATGTGGTTTCAATGTGGTAAATTACACATGGTTAACATCTGTTATTGAAATGGTCATTGACATGTGGTTTCAATGTGGTAAATTACACATGGTTAACATCTGTTATTTTCTAATTCTAAATACAATTATGTGAAAGAGGACGATCAATCTATTTATTGTATAATTACAGTAGAACTCCACTATAGTCAACTCCTGTATAGTGAACCATCCTGTTTAGTAGAACCCTGTTTAACGAACTAACTTTTATAGTCAAAATATTTAGTTTAGTTTGCCACAAATTGCCTTGAGTTCTCTATGAATATCTATATAGTAAATTAGTTGTATTTCATGAAAGTTCTTCCAGTACAAATTTTCTTTAATGAAGTCATGTGTAGTGATCCGTTCTGATATTTAGAGTACTGAGAAATTAAATACACTGAATAATGAATATATTTGAAAAAGAAAGAAAATATTTTTTGTAGTCTGCCATGATAATGCTAGTATTCTATACAACTCTTATATCATCTACACTCTACAGCAAGGGTGGGCAAATGCAGCACTCATTGCTATTTTGGCACTCAGAGCGGCACTCGCGCCCACCAGGGAAAAGGTGCTTTATTTTCTTTCAAAGAAAATTTAGAATTTTTAGCCATGACTGCTTTATAAATTACAAGGATATTTAATATAAAAGAGGATGGTAAACTAATTGAAAAACAGAATATTTGTAATTACCTTGATACTTTGATAGTCAATTTTATACGTTAATAAGGTATTTTTAGTTAATTGTTAAAGTAGTGCCAGTGTTTAAAAAATGACTTCTGACTCTTTTTATCTAGATCAGTTATTCTTACTCTGGTAAGAATTTGTGCAATCTTTTTTAATTCCATTTTTTAATAAGTTGGGAAGCCATTGTCATTTGTCAAATATAATTCCATTATTCAATTTGAAGAGTGGCGGATTTTTCTGGCAGTACATTTGTATTTATAAAATAGCACTAAATTCATGCAAGACCTTGGTTTGTGTCACTGCCCGGAAAATCCTCACCACTGAAATAATCTTTTCCCTGAGATCCTCAGCAGGTGATTCATTATAGCAGAACTTTGACGCGGGAATCTGGTATGGAAAATCGAGATAATGGTTTGCAGAGTGAGGAGAAGACATATATCTAGATATCCACTAAGGGAGTGAAAACGGAGCTACTGGTAGAATCATGCACAATATGCTCGTCTGAAGATTGGCCCATCTAACAAACTGCTTTCTAGCTACTTGTCAGGATCATGAGTATCGCCCTGAAAACTTCATTCTTCAGTAACAGGGTAATAGCTGGTTCCTGCGATATGGGCTAAGATGTAGCGACTACGCACTGATTGACGGATGGCGGCTCCCTGTTCTTGCTCATATGGTCCACTAAATATGGGTATGTGTATACAAACCTCGTATGGTCTTGTTTAGTGTTGTTAAATCCTTAACGTCCCAAATTTCACTCCTTCCCCTATTAAATTTACATAACTTTAAATATCCAGAAATCTCCGCTAGGTATAATCACTTAATTAATTAAAACTATAACTAACTATTCATTTATAACTAATCTAGGGTGTATTACGAACTGTATATTATATGGGTCTACCTGATCCTTTTGGCTTCAATGTGAATTTAATTTTGCCTATACTTTGAGCTAACGGAATTAGGAAATGGACCCTATATTTTATACTCGTGTTCCATGTGTAATTGAGTTCGCTTTCTATTGATTGAAGATAACTTTAGATTAAAGATAACTATTGATTAAAGATAACTATTGATTAAAGATAACTATTGATTAAAGATAACTATTGATTAAAGATAACTATTGATTAAAGATAACTATTGATTAAAGATAACTGTTGATTAAAGATAACTGTGGATTAAAGATAACTGTGGATTAAAGATAACTGTTGATTAAAGATAACTGTTGATTAAAGATAACTGTTGATTAAAGATAACAACTGTCATTACGAATAAAATTACAGTTTTCTAATTTCATTTTGTCTAATTTATTTTCAATATTAGTAAAACAAATCTGCGTTCAATTTCATCCTTGTACTTTCTCTGATCTATCATTTTCCCATTTCATTTACTATGTGTTCTATCCCTCAGGTTGCAAGACTGGTGACATGCGGTGCGGTTTCTTCCCGCTTGCCCAGGTGCTCACTCGTCTGCCTCAGTGACCGCATGGGACATATCCATTGAACTATTCCATTTTAAATAGTAAATCCAATTCTATGAATAATCGCAATATTCAGTAAAATTACAGTTTAATAATTTTTCCGTATCCTTATCTTATGGAAATTAGGGTAGTTCAAGTATATTCCGTTACATTTATAACTTTTTCTGTATATCATTTATCCTGTGATTTTATGAATTAGTTATTAAATTTTTATATTTTATATTGTTTATATTGTGAAAGAAGAAAAGTATAATTATATATCATTTATTAAAAGCTTTTAATTCAAATAATAAATATACTACAAATATTTATGTTCCAAATATGTACGAATGTATGTACCTCAATAAAATCTATCCCCTCCCTCTCATTTTAATTACTCAGTATCCCCTGCAATTTAAAAAAACGAAAAGAAAATGGTAACGGCACTGTTATTCCATATTTCGGCACTGAAAAACACAACATGTGCTCATCCCTGCTCTAAAGTGAAGTAAATCATCTAAAGTTAATATACATTTATTAATAATAACTTTAAAAAGCTACTTCTATCATGTCCAGGATGGCTCAGTGGATATGTCGCAAACTCAAAACAACAGCAAACTACAGTGACCCAAGTTCGATTCCGGAAACACCACTTCATTTCTTTCTCCATTTCTTCCAATTTAATTTGTATATAACAATATGTAACATTAAACTAAATAATATATAGGCGAATTACATATACACTATATACAGTAAAGTAAGAAATGGCAATAAAATAAGTATGATCTTTTTGATTTCTTGACACATGGTACTGATGTGTGTTACACATGGTACTGATATGTGTTACATATAGTATTGATATGGCTAACATATGGTATTGATATGGGTAACATATGGTATTGATATGGGTAGCATATGGTACAGATATGGGTAACATATGGTATTGATATGGGTAACATATGGTACAGATATGGGTAGCATGTGGTATTAATATGGGTAACATATGGTATTGATATGGGTAACAAGTAGTTAGAACTTTTGCTGTAAATAGATCTTTTGCTGTAGATAGATCCTTTGCTGTTTATAGATCCTTTCCTGTAGATGGATCCTTTGCTGTATATAGCTTCTTTACTGTAGATAGATCCTTTGCTGTGTATTGATTATTTGCTGTAGATTGATCCTTTGCTATAGATAGATCCTTTGCTGTTGATAGATTCTTTGCTGAACATAGATTCTTTGCTGTAGATAGATTCTTTGTTGTAGATAGATCCTTTGCTGTGGACAGATCCTTTGCAGTAAATAGATCCTTTACTGTAGATAGATCCTTTGCTGTAGATGGATCCGTTGCTGTAGATAGATACTTCGCTGTAGATATATTGTTTATTGTAGATAGATCCTTTGCTGTAGATAGATCCTATACTGTAGATAGATCCTTTGCTGTAGATAGATCCTTTGCTGTAGATAGATCATTTGCTGTAGATAGATCCTTTACTGTAGATAGATTTTTTGCTGTAGATAGATTCTTTGTTGTAGATAGATCCTTTGCTGTAGATAGATCTTTTGTAGTAGATAGATCATTTATTGTAGATAGATCCACTGATGTAAATAGATCAAAGATCCTTTGCTATAAATAAATATATTAATCCTTTGCCGTAGATAGATTCTTGACTGTAGATAGATCATTTGCTGTAGATGGATCCTTTGCTGTAGATAGATCTTTTGCTGTAGATAGATCCTTTGCTGTAGATAAATCCTTTTCTGTAGATAAATCCTTTGCTGTGGATAGATCCTTTGCTGTAGATAGATACTTTCCTGTAGATAGATCCTTTGCTGTAGATAGATCCTTTGCAGAATATAGAGCTTTTGCTGTTACTAGATCTTTTGCTGTATATAGATCCTTTGCTCTTGATAGATCCTTGACTGTAGATAGATCATTTGCTGTAAATGGATCCTTTGCTGTAGATAGATCCTTTACTGACGATAGATCCCTTGCTGTAGATAGATGCTTTGCTGTAGATAGATGCTATGCTGTAGATAGATCCTTTTGCTGTACATAGAGCCTTCACTGTAGATATATTCTTTGCTGTAGATAGATTCTTTGTTGTAGATAGATCGTTTGCTGTAGATAGATCCTTTGTAGTAGATAGATCCTTTACTTTAGATATATCCCATATTGTAGATAGATCTTTTGCTGTAGATAGATCCATTGTAGTAGATAGATCCTTTACTTTAGATATATCCCATATTGTAGATAAATCTTTTGCTGAAGATAGATCCTTAACTGTAAATAGATTCTTTGCTGTAGATAGATCCCTTGCTGTAGATTGATCATATGATGTAGATAAATCCTTTACTGTAGATAGATCCTTTGCTGTAGATAGATCCTTTCCTGTAGATAGATCCTTTCCTGTAGATAGATCCTTTGCTGTAGTTAGAACTTTTGCTGTAAATAGATCTTTTGCTGTAGATAGATCCTTTGCTGTTTATAGATCCTTTCCTGTAGATGGATCCTTTGCTGTATATAGCTTCTTTACTGTAGATAGATCCTTTGCTGTGTATTGATTATTTGCTGTAGATTGATCCTTTGCTATAGATAGATCCTTTGCTGTTGATAGATTCTTTGCTGAACATAGATTCTTTGCTGTAGATAGATTCTTTGTTGTAGATAGATCCTTTGCTGTGGACAGATCCTTTGCAGTAAATAGATCCTTTACTGTAGATAGATCCTTTGCTGTAGATGGATCCGTTGCTGTAGATAGATACTTCGCTGTAGATATATTGTTTATTGTAGATAGATCCTTTGCTGTAGATAGATCCTATACTGTAGATAGATCCTTTGCTGTAGATAGATCCTTTGCTGTAGATAGATCATTTGCTGTAGATAGATCCTTTACTGTAGATAGATTTTTTGCTGTAGATAGATTCTTTGTTGTAGATAGATCCTTTGCTGTAGATAGATCTTTTGTAGTAGATAGATCATTTATTGTAGATAGATCCACTGATGTAAATAGATCAAAGATCCTTTGCTATAAATAAATATATTAATCCTTTGCCGTAGATAGATTCTTGACTGTAGATAGATCATTTGCTGTAGATGGATCCTTTGCTGTAGATAGATCTTTTGCTGTAGATAGATCCTTTGCTGTAGATAAATCCTTTTCTGTAGATAAATCCTTTGCTGTGGATAGATCCTTTGCTGTAGATAGATACTTTCCTGTAGATAGATCCTTTGCTGTAGATAGATCCTTTGCAGAATATAGAGCTTTTGCTGTTACTAGATCTTTTGCTGTATATAGATCCTTTGCTCTTGATAGATCCTTGACTGTAGATAGATCATTTGCTGTAAATGTGTGCCAGTGTTCGACCGAAAAAGCCTAGTTTGGGATTCTCTTCTTCGAATCTTCTGGAGAATGCGTGTCCTGAAGGCTCGCAAATTACTCCAAATGAGCCTAAAACAAGTGAATACATAGGAAAGAAGAACAAATTCTTATTTCCGTCACTTAACAATTTCCACTTGGCATCGAATTTGAAGTCTCACTTGACTAAACTGTCTTCACAAACATCCCTGAACAAAGATGAAGAAAGAGAAAACTTCTTGCGGTCTCAATCGGAGAGAGTCAAAATGAAGGAAAAGGTAACTACCTATATTTTGATGAGCAAATCTATCTTAATTACTTGAAATGGATTATAACCAATGTTCTAATTTTCTTTCATATTATTTCAGTTCAAAGATAGGAAGAGTCGAAATAAAACATCACTTGTAACACCAACATTCATAAAGAAATCGTTTGTACGGTAAGGAAATTCGATATGGTGCTAATATAGAATTAAAATTATCTACATAATTTTTTAATAGATAAGACACACCCTTATCAGAAAATAGTCTATTCTCGTACCATAAAATATTCATAGGACAGAGTACTCAAGTTATCGAATGACAATTTTCGAGTGGACATCAATACTCTCTCACAGAAGTGGGCATCTGGAGCCAAAAACAAGAGGGATGGGAGATACGTAACATATCTTCGTATTCTATATCTGACTTGAAATATTAATTAGAGACTAAATTATATTACATTTAGAATATAATGTTGAACTTAAACTAAATGTTCTACTGAATTTTTCGTTTTCTGACAGTGATCCACGTTAGCATTACGACTTTTCAATTACTGAATCTATATTATTTATTATTTAGTCATATCGATAATAACAGTTACTGTTTAGTGTACCGTTTCCTTTTCTAATGAAAAAAAATTATTATTAACTATATTTCTTTAAATGTAATCTATAACTTACTCATCAACTAAAGAATCTGAAAGTCTTGCATATATGTTCAATATCTATTACCTATTTTAAGTTTGAGAAATGTTATTTTCCTAAAAAAATTGTAACTAAAAATAAAATTTAATTTAATTTGCCATTCTTCATTAACAGGAACCCAGCAGTGATTCAAAATATTTCGGCCGATTCTCCCCTATCTTCAAACGATACCGTGAATACCTTGCCTGATGAAGAATTCCAATCAACAAATGTATCACTTCTGACAGAGTATTACTCTTCAAACTCGAGCTTCGACAATCATATCAGAATAGTCGATGCCGACAACACCTTCACTCAAAGACAGAGGTTTCACAGCGATTCGAGTTCGAATCCATCTCTGGAAATAAAAACGTTTTCTGACAAGTCAACAGCTTTGAAAACTCAGGCAATAGATGCACTGGTAGAAGATATGAAATGCTACCTCGCAACTCTCCGTGAACTACAAGAAACTTATAGCATTATGCGAGCAAAAACTCCAGATGGAATTCGCCAACATTTCGACCAGGCGTTTGAGGAAATTAAGGTCATGATTCATCTCCAAGAGACAATCAACGAGATTGTGATATCAAGTAACTACAACATAAAAACCATAGCACGGGGCTTCCTGGCCAATGATTTCAACATTTACAGGAAGTACACAGTTCTTGCTCACACGATCCAAAAAGAAATGAAGACTCATTTCAAATACTTCCAAGAGAATTTCAAAGAATTGGCTTCAAAAATTCTAATTCCGTCACGTCGTCTCAACATCTACGCTATGCATTTCAAAAACTTTCTTGACGTATATTGTGCCGAAGATCATGAGCAATTGAAAGACACAGTTCAGTACTTCGAGAATCTGAAAGACCAAGCCAATACTGAGATGACCATCAACGTGATTCAAAATTGTCCAATAGAGCTGAGACTTTCTGGTCTGATAAAAGAATCTGGTGAATTTCTCTTGAATGATGCTCATTCAATCAAAAAGAGACCCTTGCAAATCATATTGTTCAGTGATATTATGGTGATAGCTGAGAACAAATTCGACTACCTGATTTACAAGACGCATCTCCGCAGTGGTCAGCTTATGGACGTAACTCCTGTCGATACTCTAGGTTTCAATTTGAAAGTTACAAAAGACTTTCTAGAAGAATATGATTGTCATAGACTAAAAGCGAAAATGCCAAAAGAGAGAGACCGGTGGTTAAAAAAATTCCAAAACTGGAAAGATATGAACCGAAGTTCGTATTTGAATACATCTAAGAACCTTGAGCTCCATCAAAGTCTTCCAACATCACCCGAGAGGTTCTGGTCTCTAGATTTGTGGTTGATTTCTCCCACTTTGAAGGAAGTCGTCGATAGAGTTAAGAATAATACTAGTGACATGGAATCAAATCTAGAATTCAAAGAAAATCCTTTCGAATACTTCATCAAGCAAGAAGAAAAATATATTGCCAAGTTAAATATCTTCCTCGACCCTGAAGCAATGCCTCCACCGCCAATTCTAGGTTCGGTATTACGAAAACTGCGTAGATTACACAATGGCAGTTTCTTACCTAAATTGAAAGAAGCCTATGCAAAAGAACAAGCGAGTGTCCTAGATTGCTTCATTGGCAACATACCTAACTTTCCTTCTCTTTACAAGGAATTCATTGAAATCAGAGCTGGTCTCACTCTCACCCTCCAAGATGGCGATAACGTGAGACTCTACGTGTACCCTTTTGCCCAGTTGGCATTTTATGCCGAGTGGTTGCATTGTATGTCCCTAAAACCAAAGTACCACCCTTTGATACGTGGGGAAACGTGCCTCCTTCTCAACTGCATCGAAGACGCTAGGGTTACATTGCTTCATTCAGCCATTCCAAAAACAAAGTTAGATTTCTACAAATCGGGTAATATTTTGCTCAAAGGATTTCTAGAAGCCCGCAACAAAGTCAGGAATCTAAAACTCGGAAATCAGTACTACGTGATCCTATTTGAGAAAATGGTTGTTTTTACCAGACTCAATCTACCTCACTACGACTTTATACAAGAAATATGGTTGGATCAAATTACACTGGGACCAAATATGGATTCGGAAATGTGTTTCAAAATCGAAGAGAGATCAGCCAAAAAGGAAATCATTTACGAACTGAAGGCAGAGACCAAAGCAGAAAAAACAAAATGGTTAAAATTGATAAATAATTTGCTAACTATACAAGCAGAAATAATTAGGAAAAACGTAGTGAGCTAGACTTCCTATTAATATAAAATGAAGCAAATTTGATGACTTCTTTAACAACATATCAAAACATTTAATGGAAATTTCTTATAAACTATGATGTGATTGATAAATTTAAGTATGTACATTGTATAAATCTATTTGCTACATATTGTAATTATTTATGTATAGCTTTACTATTTGTTTCTTGTAAATAAAATAGTGTATTTTGATGGTATTGTAAATAAAAGGAAGAAATGAAAAAGTATTTATCTCAAAATCATTTTATTTAAATTCTAGATTCCAATTTTTTTTTTCGAGAGGATACACATTTAAAGTTTGAAAACATTGATTCGCATTTAAAGTTTAAACTATTAAATATTTATAAAAAGATAAAATATAAC
>CANNZV010005190.1:0-30188 GCA_947561585.1 Caprella mutica | reverse complement strand
CTCTTTTCTCTGATAGTATATCATCACAGTGACTCTTTTTAATGTACGCGTTTGGCAAATATTGGTTGCGTTATCTAGGTACCATAAAATAATTATAGGCATTCTACTTCAATTGGTCAATATAGCTCATGTACATGATTGTAATTCAGAATATATAAAATATTATCTTCATATAAAATTATAAAATGTCTTAGTTTTGATTCTACTGTTTGACAAATAATTTTTCAACATGTTGAACCTCTTCTGGCTCTTCAAACTCTAGGTTTCATTGTTTGACAACACTAAAATCCAACATTTTTTATCCAGTTTGTCAGTGTGTACGGTGATGTAAATACATTTCTAGATGGGAGAAAGATTCAATTTTACAGAGATTATAGAACGAATCTATTAGAATCTCTTGAATCCAATTGGCAACATCTAGCAACTGTAGCACATTGTCGTAAGTTTGACTGTCATTTTATTATAAAGGAAAAAATGTACTTTATAAGGTACTTTTTACTTGGAAAGTAACAAGTACTTGTAAAAAGTACTTCTAAGTAATTATTCAAAGTACTTTTTAGAAAGTACTTCAAGTAGTACTTGAAGTACTTACTTGTTACTTAGTACTTTTACTTGGTACTTGGGAAGTACAATCCCGCCCATCTCTGCCTACAACCGAGTTTACAATGCCGGCATCACAAAATCTGTTCAGATATCATAATTGACTGGAAAACTATTCGTTTTGCGGATGTTGATTTGATTGAATTCTATTTTTTTGTATGACTTATTTTTCTACCATCAGCTAAATTGTAAAACTGAAAATTTAAAGTAGTTACCTAATTCAATATTCTCTTTGCACATGAAGAGATGTTCGTTCATTATTTCTAAAGGTTGAGTCATTAGCACTTAAAAATACATCGACTTTAACTATATATTCAGTCTTTGACTTCAGAGCGTCAGTTATTCAATGGAATTACTCAGGATACAATAACATATATCCTGGAATTACTAATAGATAGGGTCGCGACAATATGCATCTATAATTATAGATCTTGAGATTTTCATAGACGAATTGAAATGGTATCGAATACTATATACCGCTGGTGTAAAACAATTGAATACCGTTTAATTAATTTTCACCATCTATAATATTTTGGGGATCTCTGATTTTAAAAGCATATTGTTACAAATAATCAAAGGCCTGTGTCATAGTCAACCTGTTAAAATTCATTATAGAGAATGGTTGGTGAGGAATTTCACAGACTAAAATAATGGTTAGCTTCTATCAGGCAAAGATGCTACGATAGATAATCTCTAAATACGTTAACATGATTTCAAGTTTAGTGAATGAGTGAGTGCCCGTAATGGAACTAAATCTTCTGTAATTACTATAGGGTTGTGACAGTGCATATTTTGCATATTCTTTTCTAAAACGCATATGCTTATTTGATTCGCATATGCATTTATCAACATGCAAATGCAATTATAAATATGCATATGCATTTACCAATATGCAAATGCATTTACCTATATGCATATGCATTTACCAATTTGCATATGCATTTATAAGCATGCATATACATTTATAAATATGCCTATCCTGAAGCTGTCTGTGACGAATGGAAGAGAAGTGGGTGGCGTACATTGTGCCCCGAACTGTTGTAATTTGGATTATGGATTGTTTTTTTTTTCATTTTTATTATATTTATCATTTTTTAACGCTACTTGCAGTTTTAGAGGATAGTTATGCTCCTCAACTACGAGGTCTTTGATTTTTGGGTTTGGTAGACTCGTAGGGTTCATTTTTTATCACCTTTTCATTTTCCTCTTCTATCCGTAAGTGCAGCCACCGTTGTTGTGTGTCCCTTTTCGTCACTGCATTCAATGAGTAGCTTTTCTGCATTCATGAGCATTGTCACCGACAGTAGTAAGTGACTTTGTTCCATATAGAACCACTTTCCTTTCTGACTGTTTCTTCTAGTCCCTTGTATTTAATTTTCTATGTGATGTCAGCGATATGGCCTTTGGTTCAAAAGCAGACGTTAAACCTCTACTAAATTAACTATTGATATGAATTTGCATATATTATGAATTATTATGCATTTAATAGTAATGTTCCAAATTTAAAATGCTAAGTATTTCAAAACACTTAAGTGTTTCAGAGAAAGACACATTATATTGTTGGCACTATAGGATACTATATTAGTGAAGTGAATTTTCATGGCTACCAGTTATTTAAGAACAGAAACTAGGTAAATAATCACGGGAAACGGACTATTCCCAGCCGGACTATTCCTTGCCCGCGGACTTCTCCCCGCCGGATTTATGTAAAATCAGACTCTGGCGATTCTATATTTAATTTTCGAAAATAAATAGTTTTGACAAATAAATCCGTTGCCAAATTATATACCGAAGTTTGCCGTCTCAAATAACAGACCTTTTTTTTCTTCTTTAATATTATTGTCACATGGGAATAGGTTTCTAGTTGACTGAAAATGGGTCACCACAAACTTTTTGAACCGAACCAGTTTTGTATTTGTTACTCATCGATTACTAGTTTTTGTTGGAGAATTTTAGGGAAAATGTACGACAATATATATAAATCGTTCTGAAACCTGACTACGCGAAAAGTCTTAATTTGAGGATTTCTACACTCTAACGTACTTAGTAATTTTCTTAATAATGGCAAACCATTGTAAGATTTTTAAGGTACAAATATTAAATATACATATTAGATAAAGGACACTAAAAAAGAGGTCAATATTTAGTGTAATAAAAATTTATACCTAGTAGGTTTATTAATTATGAGGTTAATTAATAAATTAATTTAAAAAAATAATAATAAAGTTTATTAATGATCTGTAAAAGCGTAAATTTGAACGAGTAGTTAATAGATCGCCATTTTATGTATAGCTGAAAAATAAAATAATAAATTCACGATATAGAAAACTACAGAGTTTAAATAACTGAACTAATCTAAGCTGCTTAGAGTACCTTGCGACACTTGGTAACCCTTAGTATTGCAATAATGTTCGTACTTTGTTGCATCTCCTAATTATATACGAAAATACGAAGGCATAGTCTTAAAATCGAACGAACAATATGGGCACATAATTACGGGAATCAAATTATGTTAATAAAGTGTGTTTTCTATTAATAAATTAATTTTGTGTTGCATCAAAATCATACTTTAATAACCTAAATTACTGATATTTTATTCGGCGGGGAAAAGTCCTACTGCCATACTGACCACCTGTGTCTATAATCTGTAACTATTATTATCCTATTCTTTATTTACATTGCTGTGAGTGTTACTTTTAGCTAGATGGCGCCATATAGTTAACAATATTCTTTAATTTTCGAACAAAAATTTAAAATCATATTCATTAGGAAAACTAAATGATAGAGCACCTAAAGGTATACTGTATGTAGGAAAAATAAATTAAGGTGTTTGTTCAACCTCCCACCAGATATAAACAGCTGGAAGTGCATATATTGCCTTCCTTTCTGTTTCAAATGCATATGCCTTTTCTTATATGCATTATCTTTAAGTGCATATGTTTTATCTGCAAAACATATGCGTTTTCTCAAATTCATATGCATTTTCTCAAAAAGCATAAAACCTGTTGCATATGCAGTATATTTCCTAGTGCATATACTGCATATATGCAAATGCATAATGTCACAACCCTACTAATTAGCTACTCATGAAACAATAGCTATTGAAAATTTACCTAATGGGGATGGAGAAAGAAATTAATGGTTCAACTGACTTACTTCAGCTCCGCTGAATTCGTGGAAATAATATAATACTAAGGAAAAAAATTTCATTTGTTCGACGAATCATTTTATTACTAAGTAGCTATGTTAATTTCCAAATTGTCATTGCTGTGAAAGAACTCCTAGCTATGGTATGGTTAAATAAAATTTTCATCCAAACAATTTAAGAAATTAACATATCTACTTACTAATAAATAGGGTTGAGACAATATGCACTGCATATTTTGCAGTGTATGCACATAAAAATTTAGTGCATATTCGCTTGAAATATGCGTTTAATAAAATGCATATGCATTTATAAAACGCATATGCAAAATATATGCAGAAAATAATTTTAATTGAAAAAAATTAAACGTATTCCAGTTAAGTAGACATTTTAGATTTCCATCTATTTTTCGAAATAGGCTGTTACTAAGATGCCCATGTATTTTTCACCAAATATTTTTTTTATTAATTGTAAAAATAATAAAACACTTGAGATGTAGAATGAAAGTTAATATCTTTAAATTGTCAATTTTTATATATTGAAACACTTCTTATAAAGTCTGCTTCCAAGTACATTAACAAGTCATGAATATGAAGTATCATTTATCAGGTAAAGCTCGTACAGCGCATGATCTTTAAACGGTCACCCACTAAAAAAGATCAAAATTATCCGTTCTTCTGACCATACAAATCCTACAATGGCCCCTCAAATAATATTATTTATAATTTAACAAATATTTTATTAGTTTACCTAGTATCTAGTCAAACATTGATTATATTCAGAGGTAATACAATTTAAAACCAACACTTAACTTATTGTTTTTTTCAGTAATTTTATCTCTGTCAACCTATTCCTCCACGTTTTCTTTGATTAGAAATGTTCTATACAAATTAAAAAGAGGTGTAACTATTCTATATTATATATATTTCATTTATTTACACCAAAAAAAATTAAGATAGTATATTAGTTATTTTTATTTTGTTTTTGGTTTAATTAACGAAATATACCATCAATGAAAACTCCCAATTACAATTAGCCTTATTTCAAAGAAATTAGAACATATGAAGCTAACCTGAACGCATAAAAAGTATATTTTAAGCATAAAAAATATATTTTTAATGCATATATATAAAGCATAAAAGCCTATTTATCAAGCTTAAAGCATAAAAGCCTAATTTTCATAAAGAATATTGTCACAACCCTAGTGATCACTTTTGAGATTGAACTGCCTCGCGCCTCAATTTGCTTTATTGTTGCTGGAATTACTGAGAATGTTAAATCTATGAACGCAAAATATATTTTCATTATTTCTATGCTCTGTAGAAGTTTTTGAAGTTCTCTCTAATAATTATCTGGAATATTTAGAAGCAGAGTTCAACCAAGTTCCCACCTCTTTATAACCTAATTTCTATAATATTAAATTTTTTGAAGTAGAATAAATATCTAGCTCTTATTCATTCGCCTGATGTTTATCATTTATTTATGTAGAAGTTTATCATTTGAACATCGTTAATCAATTTATTTTAATAAGCACTTTTTATATGTATATAAAATAGAAATTCCATGTGCAAATAGAAAATGCATATGCAAAATAAAAAATGCATATGCATTTTCTATTTGCATATGGAATTTTTATTTGCATATGCATTTCAAGATTTGCATATGCATTTTAAGATTTGCATATGCTTTATTTATATGCATATGCATTTTTTCACCAATATGCAAGATATGCAAAGTCACAACCCTACTAATAAAAGACCCGTCAAGCAAATGAAGAAATTTCCGTTTTATATCAATTCCACGAATTCAGTGGAGCTGAAGTAAGTCAGTAGAACAAATAATTTTTTTCTCCATCACATTGTTAAAGGGAAAATAAAACACTGAATTCGAGAGTTCTACATTTATAGGTCAGTTCTCCTGAGAACATTAGTTTAATTGTAAAAATGGACTGATAGGTTCAATTTAACTTGTTCTGCCATAATATATAGGTACTCAAGTAACTAACATAAGGTTTAAAAGTATAATGCCGCAAAATTTATGATATGACATCAATATTTAGTTATTTACATATGAAATCAATGGAATAATTTTTACAGATGACATTATTTACAGATCAAATAGCATGCCTCTCTAGTAGATAATTAATAGCCAACTTTGAGGAAGGAATATTGCAATCCTATTTTATAGATGAACAGAAAGTAATTTAAAAACAAACATTAATCTAAAAACTTAGTAAGATAGCTACTTAAATTATATTTATACATTTTATAAAGCGGATAGCTAACAGTAGAATTAATTAATTAAGGGGTTTCTTAATTTGTTTGGGTAACAAAGGTCATGTCGCAAGTATCGAAATGAATTTGAATACAAAGGACATCAAAGAAACAGTCTAAATGGAAAGTGGACAACTAAATGAACAAAGACACATAGCTACCAGCTGTCAGTGACAATGCTCATAGATGCAGAAAAGCTACTTCGTAAATACAGTTAGCAACTAAACAAGAAATGTGACGAAAAAGGGACACACGCATCATTGACTGTAATCTCAGATGGAAGAGATGATAGTATAAGAAGCTTAAAATGATGGTATTCAACACAAAATTCTAATACCTTATAGTTTAAGAGCATAACCATAGGGCTATCCTCTAGAACTGCAAGTAGCGTTAAAAAAGATAAAAATATAGTACGCTGTTTGAATAGTTATACAAGTATTTCACAAAGTTGATAGGTAACAATGATAAATTCCAAATGTCCAATGGAAAGGACAAACTAATTAAGAATGAATTCACATTTCCTAAACATTCAGCAGGAACTAACAATATGTTTTTCGCAAGACTTATTATCATCGCTTCAAATCCAGCACGAAAACACTTCCATCACTCGCAGAAGCTCCGACTTTGTCGCCTCTCGAGTTCCAGCAAACTTCGAATATTCCTCCAGTACCTTTGTAGCTGTGTACCAACTCGCCACTCTGAATGAATTATATATATTATCATTAAAATAGGACATGATTCAGCTAATGGAGTTGAATTTCGGAGACTGGTATGGAATTAATTCATAAAAGATTGGAAAAAGGAAAGTGGTAGGGTAGTTATAGTTAATTTTACGAATTGCACTTGCTTCCACTAGAATATTCTAACTTCAACATAAAAAGCGAATATAGCTTTAAATTCTTGTGTTACTCACCTGAGTGGACCATATGTGGACATACTTATCGAAGCTTCCTGACGCAAGGTATTTGCCGTCAGGGGAGAAAGCGACAGAATAAACAGGTTCGTAATGCTTCGTAAGAGTATGTGTGCAGATTCCTTTCTCCACATCCCACAGTCTAACAGTTGAGTCAAATGAAGCGCTGAAGAAATAAAATAAAAAGTAAGTAAAATGAGACTATTGTGGAGAGTGATATACACAAGATATCACTAGTTCTAACCTTGCGAGAATGAGGTTCATGTTGGGATTGTTTGTACCAGGCCCAGTGGGAGACCATTTTATCGTGTAGATCTCCTTACTGTGGGCTTTCAAGTCATGAACACAATGGTCCTGATCCATTGACCAAATCTGAATTAAGAAAGAAATGATAAGTAGCTTAGCTAACATATTTTTATAATAGAAAGTTACATAGATTACCATATTGACATCACCGTCTATGTCGTGGGATACCTCCCCTGGTTTTTCCCTGGGGAAGCCAAATAGCAGCACCCGTCCAAATACCCCTCCCTCTGATCTACATTCTGTAGCTAACTCAATTGCAATGGTATCAAACACTCCCTTCAATCCACAAACAGCACATAGACATAGCTTTCATTCAAGAAAGCAAGCTCATATCCGATGTCTCTGACTACACAGTGTTGCGCCGGGGCAGAGTTGGAGGCGGACGAAGACTGCCGTTCTTCATCAGAATTTGCAGAACCTTAACGACGGCACCACTGAGGTTGCCAGCGCTTTTATTGAGCCTCACGAGTCCTCGCACCAGATCATCAACCTTTATCTTCCTGCCCCAGGAGTTATCAGCCAAACCTTGTGGCCCATCTGGATCACACGGCTGATAACACCATTGTAGGTGAATTCAACTACCATAACCCTGCTTGGAGTTGCCTTACATCTGACGCTCGCGTATTTATAAGTGGCGAGGAGCTCTTTAAAGCAATCAATAGCTACTAGTTCCCAATGTTTATTAAACTCCCCATCACCAACCAGGGTTCCATCCCCAGATGTCCCATTCAACTGACATCTCCCTCATTTCCGGACATCTTTCCCTCATGGCCGAGTAGAATTGCCTCACCAGACTTGGTTCCGACCACCTAACAATCATCATTAGCTAGATTTTCATCCTGCTTCGCGGGTGAGAAGTCTTCAGAGACCTTGTTGCAAGCTGATTCCATGTGCATCCCGACTGATTACAGGAGGGACTATGTCCCGGGAATTCAGTCAGCAGCAGCCAGGGATAAAGAAAAAGGGTGACCGGACTACTCGCCGCCGGACAATTCGCCGCCAAAACAACTTGCCGTGTGATTTATATTTTTTCGCCGTATACACCATTTATATATAAAAATATAAATATAAACTGCATGTTGTACATTAATTATCAAATTTTCTTAGACCTATTTGAAAATGTTTTCTTTTCCTTTTCAAAAGTTAAATGAAATATTTTTCAATAGAAATGTAACCTAAACTATCATAAACATAGTGAGTGTTGTAAATTAACAATGATTTTTTTTTTCGTTCTATTTGAAAATATTTTGCTAAAAATAAGTTGCTATTGGAAAGGAAACAAGTTCAGATGTCTTCTTACACCCAGGTGCTTTTGTCATTTCTCATCTCATTCCTAGGTATTTATATTTTTGACGGAAAAGCTTTTCAATGTCACTGACTGGTGGTTTGTGTCTTGGTTCAAGGAGCCAGTTTGCTTTCTGACTTTTAATATTTATTTAATTTCCGTTTGACGTCAATGACAAGCCCCTTCTTTTTGAGGCAGACGTTAAACACAACTAAATTTTAGATTAATAGCTCTAATATTATTGCGGCCTGAAGTATTCTCACAGAGAAATATATGACAAGAAAAAAAGAAATGATGTTTTACGTGAGCGTATTTCTAGATACATATTTTTGTTAAATGTGAATGATGTATACGCCATTAAAACATAAATCACGCGGCGAGTTGTCCTAGAACCAGAGAAAAGTGATCAAATCTGTCATGTAGATCTCTCTTCTCATCTACTAAGGGTATTCAATGACAACATCCCCTGCCTACCACGAGGGCATGCCCAATCACAGAAATGTCAGAACCTTGATCGTTCACTAACGGTGGAACCCCCCCATTTTTTGGCGTCTCCTCCATTCTCTGTCCGGCCGCTGCACAGCAGCTACACCCATCCAATCAGTCTCAATCGCTGACACTCCAGTGGCTACTACACACGATGATCATATTGACATCCACGATGCCACCATATTGGCGGCATCAGGTTTCAACAAACAATTCACAACAGTTGTCACACTTCTACGACCCTGCTACCCTACCCGTAGACTCATCAGAAGCCTTCACTGCTCCCACACTCTAATCAATCCGCCTCTATGTTCACGGAGCAGCAAGTCCACCTGGCCACAGCCAACTCGGGCACCTCTACAGCATTGGGCCCGGACAACCTTAACATCCACCATCTCAAACACCTTGGCTCTTACGACATCTGTTCCCTCACCAAGCTTTTCAACCTTTCCCTCACCTCAGCTGACATCCCAGCCATTTGGAAGTCACGGTTGTTCTTTTCATCCCAGAACCAGGTAAACCTTTCTTTTTAGGGACCTCCTACCGAACTATCAGCCTGTTATCACCAACTGTTAAGTTCCTAGAGAGACTGCTGTTCCCACAGCTAAAAGATCACCTCCCCATCTCTGACTTCCAACATGGGTTCTGTGATCTCCGATTCACCCCTTTACTCTTCTACCCTTCACTTACAACATCTGACCTGCATAAACCTCGGTAACCCTATTCACCCATGACCCGGCTCAATCAAGAGACCACAAGCAGATCCCTTATGTAAGATGCGTACTATCCTTGAAATCACTTTCTCCATTAGCTACTCCTCTTTAACCCCAATATCTAATCTGTCATCACCAGAGCTTCTAGCCGCCTCGGCATTCTCTGGCACCACGTGGGTTCTTCAGAAGGAGATTCTCCTCCTCACCTATAAGGCCCTCATGAGTCCCATTACAAAATATGATTCCCCAGTCTGGCACCCGAACTCCTCGGCAACTGCCCTGGAAAGTCTTTAAAGAATTCAAAATCACGTCCTCCAGGTGTGTACGAGCAACCTTCAGATGGTCGCTTCGGACCATCAGCACTCAGAATCTATTGTCCTCCTTGCTACTTAACACCTCGACCTCCTCTGCAAGCAGTAGCTACCTCACAGCTGAACGAGGGACTAGCAGAGGTGTCCACATGGGCGACGTCTAAAAATCTAACCATCGCACCCGCCATCAGCATGTAATACGTGGAGCACCAAACTGTGCTCAAAGTATTCAACTGCAGAGCGAGCACCTCTCTCTCTAGTTGACCTTAGGTCGGCTTCCGGAGCGGTAGCAGGCTACCTTCTCACACTTTCCAGTATTGGACATCTCCCGAGACCTCCTCCCCCTGTCCCTCCCAACAGTCCAATTCCTAATCATCCAGCACCAACCCTCCCCCTTAGACTGAGACTAGCGCAAACCCTTCCAGCGAAAAAACAACAACACAACCATATTGACAATTGGGACAATACCAAAATTTTTGCCGATACCGATACTTTACAAAATTAACTGATACCGAGACTTCGCAAAGAGTGCTGATACCTATACCTGCTGATAACGATACTTTTTAAAAAATGCCGATTCTTGCCGATACCGATAGCTACTTGCAGTTTTTTAAGTTATATCTATAAAACTCATTGATACTTAATGAGTTATTATGTTGCTATCAATTATTTTTGTAAGTTTAATATAGTTCTAACTCATAAAACTAACACAGTAATGCTCTTTCAATGTAGTAGCTACAACATGAAGTGATTTATATATTTCACATTAATTGAAATGCATTGGTATTAGATAGATAACTTTTCCGATGTTTGTTATTTTCTTGTGATAGCTACTTGTCATATATAAGTGCAAAAATGGACAACAGTAGCCGAATAATTCTTATCTTGAATTTATAGTCAGACTCAAAAACTTATTGGTAGATTATGTATAGCTATAGCTACTTTAATTTTTTTATTAATAATTTTATTCATGTCATAATAAATAAATATAATTACACTTAGAACTCTAGTAGGTAGTTGGTCAATTATTAGATTGGTACTTTCATTTCATTTATGGCTATAGAATAATAGAAATTTAATAATAAAAAAGAAAATTTACAAAATGAATAAAAATTTAAATAATAATAAAAGTATCGGCCGATACTTTTCAATAAAAGCAGATACCAATACCATTGCCGATACTCCACAAAAATGCCGATACTTCGTCATATTCTTAGAACCCACCTTCAAAGTCATGTCGTCAGAGCAGGAGGCCAGTAAGTTACCCTGTGGATCCCATTTGATGGCATTGACTTCATTTCTGTGGCCCTAAAATGGAAAGAGATATTTATTGAGAATAGATAGCTAAATGCAAAACTTAAAAGGTAACATCAGCTAACAGTAAGTTAGCCAATAAAAATTAAGTAATCACCTGGAATGATTTGATAGCTTTGTCAGAGCCCAGTTTGCAGACGTGAATCCACATGTCAGTGGAGCAGGAGGCGAAGGAGGTGTTAGTCTGCCAGTCCACATCCAAAGCTGGTGCTGTGTGGAAGGAGAACTGCTGATCGCAATGGCCAGAAGAAGCATCCCAGATGATGGTAGTCTGAAAGAAAATATTAAGCTGATTAACTCTATTGGAAAATCGTACATTACCTCATTAGCTTAGGGAAATGTCGCGGTGGCACAGCATGTTGAAGTACAAAATATTATTACACTGATTAGTACCAGTAAAAGTGATAGTAGTGATCATAGCACTCGAAGCTATCAGATAATCTGTCGCCAAGTTTTAGTAATAGGTAACTATTCTTTCATCTAGTTAGCTATAGCCAACTCATTGATCTTGATGTTTTTTTTTATCTTTCATCACAGTCGTAGCTAATTGATATGCTACAATTAGTTAACTGTTCTCGGAACTTAACCTAGTAAGAAATGAATACTTGAAGTAGCTATATCAGTAAAATAAAGTTATCTAAACCATACTAGCTATATTCAGAATCAACAGTTAAATTGTTATTTTGAATGAATTCCTAAATATCTAATAGCTACCGAAGAAATTAACAATAAATATCAAATTCTCATCATCTCACTTTGTCAACTCCAGCACTCAGAATGTAGTTGCCTCTCTTGTTCCACTTAAGGGCAAAAATTGGACCATTGTGCTTGCCGAGAGTTGAAGCCAATCTGCCATCAGTGGTCCAGATTCTGGCATAACCGTCATAAGAACCCGTGGCAAGTAATGTACCTTCGCACTGAAAGAAATAATAATAAGTTTAAAAACTAGCTGTGAAAGAAAAAAAATGATATTATTACCTAACAAGAAATCTAGCTATTATAATAAATGATGACAATGTAAAATAGTTTTTATTCTCAAATACTTGTCAATGATAAAAAAAATTTCAGAAAAATTTAACAAAATAGCTACCTAGCATCTTAAATGATTGATAAGAAGCTGTAACTAGTATATTTATAAAGATAGCTGGCAGAAATCAAGAGCCCTTATTTTACAAATAGCTAAAGAATTATTTAAAATGATCAACTTTACAACTTCTGACATAATTAATTAATTGAGTACTAGCTAGGAAAGTATTTTTGCTTTAGTTTACTACAACTCACATTCCAGTCTAGTGAAGTGACATCCTTATTACTCGGCACCTCTGTCCCTCCCTTCTGTATGCAGTGCCTCAGGATGAGCTGATTGTTCTCATTAGGGAGGTTAGAGTTGAGGAGAGTTCCGTCACTACCAGTAGAGGAACCTTCTGGAACAGTCATGTTCCAAATACGGGCAGTGCTGTCCCCAGAACTGAGAGAGAAGAGATCACCAAATTGAATTATGTTTTCTGTCAAAGTTTTCCATATGTAATGGAAAAGACAAGAGCAGATATTTCATGAAAAAAGTTTCTGCAACAAACAGTTTAAGAATTGTACAATTTGAATCAGCTAAGAAAAATTATGAAGATATGCACACCAAGATTGTAGCTATACCTTCCTTTTATAAGATATGATGGTTGAGAAAGAACAAATATCAGAATTAAATTTGTAAGCAGAGTTGGCTAATATTAATTTAAAGTTCAATTCTTTATATTGGTAGCTACTCTACTAAATGCAAAAAAGCAATGAAAAAATAGCCATTTCAACAGAACTAATAGCTATAAAAATCATGAATTACCCTGAAGCCAAGAGGTCAGTGGTAGGGTTCCAGGCACAGATGAAGACTTCTGAGCCATGCCCTTTGAGAGTGGTGGCCTTGTCTTCAGGAATATCAACTTTGTTATCAACTTCCATTTGTTCCATGGATGTACGGGCAGAACCGATGCGGATGGAATGTTGATCAGAGGCAATGGCTGAAAATGGAAATGTATTTATGAGAGAGAAGTGAGTGAGTTGATAATTTTTTATAAATATATAGTATTAGCTATTGACTCGTAACTCAGTGGCTAAAAATTAGAATTTGATATTTGAAGGTTTATATAGGAAAATAAAGAAAGCAACTCACAATCATCCCCATTGGTAGTTTGTACTTCACATTTGACAGTTGGAGTTTCCTGTTTCACCTGTTGTGTTTGACTGTTTGTCATATTGTTGTTTTTGAGTTCCTGCTGTTGAGCCAACTGTTGCTGCTGCCTAGTGCCAATGATGTCAGGCATCACAGCGTCTATTAAACTAAGACTTTCTATGTTTCGCTCACTTCCATCCTGTAACATTTAATCACACATTGAAATGGGTAGCAAAATAAATGAACTGTAATTAGCAAAGATAATAGTAATTCAGAAACAGAAGTAGCCTATTTCAGACCGTATTCTATTTCTTAAATTATCTCAATGTAGATAGTATTATTACGAGGTTATTTCAATTTCATCAGATAATACCCCATCTCAAACATAATCAGTCATTTTATCAGCATGTAAAGGAACTTTAGCAACATAAAATAGGAAATTTTAACAATATTTACACAGTAAAGGTTCACATAGCTCTAAGACAGCTTTCTACCTAGGGTATTGAAAACATTCATTTGCTATCTACATTACAAATGATAAATCATACATGAATGAAAGTTAGCTATCAACTACACCTAGATAAATATGAATCAAAATAGTTAGATAGTGTTTAAAATTTATATGATAATTTCAAATAGGATAGGATCAATTAAAAAGGACTTGGGTATAGCTACTTTATAAAGACCCAAGCGTAGAAAAATGATATAGCTACTGCAATAGCAAGTAGCTAGCTGTATTTTAAAATATTTTTCAGCTACTACGGGTTGTTAAAGGGATATAACATGCAAGCTTTTAGACTAAACACAAATAAGCATAGTAGTAATAAGTAGCTAAAAATATTTTAAAACAATGGATGTAGCTAGCTGAATTATTATAAATTTACAAACGTTTGATGAAGCTACAAAGATATCACAAGCATTCTTGAGTTCTGTTACAAATTGGCAGATAAAAGCATAAAGAAGCTTATTTTTCACAGTCAAGACTCACACCTCTCCTATTCCTATCTGAAACTCTGTGTACTGCAGTCCTTTCTACTCTCACATCTCCTATTCCTATCTCACACTCTGTATACTGCAGTCCTTTCTACACTCACCTCTCCTATTCCTATCTGAAACTCTGTGTACTGCAGTCCTTTCTACTCTCACATCTCCTATTCCTATCTCACACTCTGTATACTGCAGTCCTTTCTACACTCACCTCTCCTATTCCTATCTGAAACTCTGTGTACTGCAGTCCTTTCTACTCTCACATCTCCTATTCCTATCTGAAACTCTGTGTACTGCAGTCCTTTCTACACTCACCTCTCCTATTCCTATCTGAAACTCTGTGTACTGCAGTCCTTTCTACACTCACATCTCCTATTCCTATCTGAAACTCTGTGTACTGCAGTCCTTTCTACACTCACCTCTCCTATTCCTATCTGAAACTCTGTGTACTGCAGTCCTTTCTACACTCACATCTCCTATTCCTATCTGAAACTCTGTGTACTGCAGTTCTTTCTACTCTCACCTCTCCTATTCCTATCTGAAACTCTGTGTACTGCAGTTCTTTCTACTCTCACATCTCCTATTCCTATCTCACACTCTGTGTACTGCAGTCCTTTCTACACTCACCTCTCCTATTCCTATCTGAAACTCTGTGTACTGCAGTCCTTTCTACTCTCACATCTCCTATTCCTATCTGAAACTCTGTGTACTGCAGTCCTTTCTACTCTCACATCTCCTATTCCTATCTCAAACTCTGTGTAGCTACTGCAGTCCTTTCTACTCTCACCTCTCCTATTCCTATCTGAAACTCTGTGTACTGCAGTTCTTTCTACTCTCACCTCTCCTATTCCTATCTCACACTCTGTGTACTGCAGTCCTTTTTACACTCACCTCTCCTATTCCTATCTCACACTCTGTGTACTGCAGTCCTTTCTACTCTCACCTCTCCTATTCCTATCTGAAACTCTGTGTACTGCAGTCCTTTCTACACTCACCTCTCCTATTCCTATCTGAAACTCTGTGTACTGCAGTTCTTTCTACTCTCACCTCTCCTATTCCTATCTCACACTCTGTGTACTGCAGTCCTTTTTACACTCACCTCTCCTATTCCTATCTCACACTCTGTGTACTGCAGTCCTTTCTACTCTCACCTCTCCTATTCCTATCTCACACTCTGTGTACTGCAGTCCTTTCTACTCTCACCTCTCCTATTCCTATCTCACACTCTGTGTACTGCAGTCCTTTCTACACTCACCTCTCCTATTCTTATCTCACACTCTGTGTACTGCAGTCCTTTCTACACTCACCTCTCATATTCCTATCTCACACTCTGTGTACAGCAGTCCTTTCTACACTCACCTCTCCTATTCCTATCTCACACTCTGTGTACTGCAGTCCTTTCTACTCTCACCTCTCCTATTCCTATCTCACACTCTGTGTACTGCAGTCCTTTCTACTCTCACCTCTCCTATTCCTATCTGAAACTCTGTGTACTGCAGTCCTTTCTACACTCACCTCTCCTATTCCTATCTGAAACTCTGTGTACTGCAGTCCTTTCTACACTCACCTCTCCTATTCCTATCTGAAACTCTGTGTACTGCAGTCCTTTCTACTCTCACCTCTCCTATTCCTATCTCACACTCTGTGTACTGCAGTCCTTTCTACTCTCACCTCTCCTATTCCTATCTCACACTCTGTGTACTGCAGTCCTTTCTACACTCACCTCTCCTATTCCTATCTCACACTCTGTGTACTGCAGTCCTTTCTACACTCACCTCTCCTATTCCTATCTCACACTCTGTGTACAGCAGTCCTTTCTACACTCACCTCTCCTATTCCTATCTCACACTCTGTGTACTGCAGTCCTTTCTACACTCACCTCTCCTATTCCTATCTCACACTCTGTGTACTGCAATCCTTTCTGTATGATGCTGAGTAGAGCAGCAGGAGGCACAAGAGCTCCATTGATGTTAGACTGTGGAATGTGAGTCTCTCTGCCAAATATGAAAGCGCTGTGAACGAAACCTACAGGAGAAAATGTGTTATTAAGTCATAACCAGTTCAAGAGAGAAATTACAAGATTTCCTCAATTTCAGAAGAGTGTCATCTAAAAATCTCTGGATAATGCTAAGAAATGGCAATGTAGTTTAGTAGGTATAGTATATTTATAGACATTTTTCATGTAGCTAGCTATATACATGATATTTTGATATTTATGAAAAAGTATCATATAGCTAATATAGCTAACTACAGCTATTTAACATTCCACAAATTTCTGCTTCAGAAAAAGTCAGGGAAACATCAGAAGCTATATTGAATACTGGAAAATAGTTGCCTTCATAATACTTTAACACATTAACTGCAATATCTGATCCAACATATTGCTGTAGCTACCAGTGATAGGTTCAAACACGTGAAGCAAATATTAGAACCAGTACCGTTACAGTTGTCAAAGCAGGATGTTGCATACAGATTCTCAAAGATTAGTTCTTTTTCAATATCTACTTAAAAATAGCAACAATATTTGGTACATGTTGATAATAATGATCACAATTGATTTTTAATGTGTGAACACATAGAATGGACTCTGTGCAAATATATGGTACACATCACAGTCAATGTGTAAAAGAACAAAAATTGACTCTAATCTACTATTTATCTGTAACACTGATATAATAAGTAATAATCCAAAACCTATTCATGTTTACAGTTTATTATCAAAATTTTCTAGCTATAATATTGATAAACAAGCTAGCTATGGAGCAAAAATTGAAATACATCATTTTCAGTCAATAATTATCTTACCAGATTCCTGTAAATATCTGTAGACTAAATAGTTAACTTCATCACTGGAGAAACTCATTTTGATGGAAAGTCGATACAGGCTCACTCTTTTTATTGTTTCAGTTATGATTGATAAGCTAATTAGATAAAGACAGCATAAATATATAGCTAGTATGATCTGGAAATAAATTAGGAGATTGAGAATGAAAAGTTATAAACAATAAATAGTGACAAAACACTATATTTCCAATTTAATATTGTGAGATATTTGATTGATTGGTGGCAGTGAAATGGCTTAATCTTCGAGATCCAATTCTTTTTGATTTAACACCTTAGGTATTCACCCAGACTGCAGGAACTGGTAAAGTGTTCTCCAAGAAATCTTCTAATTTGGCTGTTCTCAGTAAAATACATTTAAATCAAAATCAAATCAAATCAAAATCAAATCTTTATTGAAGAAAAAAATATGTACAAAGTACAAACATTGTTCATCAAGCCTTGTTAGGCCAAATTGGCCTTTAAGGCAACCGTTTACTAATTTTTATTTACTATATAAAAATAAACATCAAAAAATAACATGGAAGTACAAAAATGATAATAATAAGTTTTAAAAATACAGTACATAAGTGCTAGTATAGATTTACGAAATGCGAAATAATATATTTTTTGAAAGTGGATATTGACGTTAATTGTTGTATATTTAGGGGTAAATTATTGAAAAGTGTTGGTGCTATGTAACTAATTGACTTTTGAGTGGTAGTTAGACGTTGAAAGATTGGGACTAAATTGTGACAATTTCTGGTGTTATAGGAATGTTCTGTAAAATTGAAGGAATGATAAAATTTAAAAACGTGAATACAACAGTTAAATTTAAAGGATAAAGGATTCGTGTGAGAAAGATAATCGCTGTTAGTTATTATTCTAATTGCTCTTTTTTGTAATAATTCTATTTTTAAAATATGACACATATTGGTACCTCCCCATATCAAATTACAATACATCAAAAAAGGATACACAAAACTATAATACAAGTTAACTAAAATATAATCAGGTACATAGAAAGATAACCTATACATTATTCCTACCGACTGTGACAGCTTTGTACAAATGTAATCTATGTGTTTAATGAATCTTAGATCTTTATCAATAATTACTCCCAGGTATCTAACACTGTCCGAATAAGGAATCACCTTGCCATCAATAGTCAACAAAAGCTCATCTGATCTACATTCCCTGTTAGTGACAATTAACGCAACAGTCTTTTCGCTGTTCAAAGACAACCTGTTGAAAACCAACCATCTGGAAACCCTTTCAAGTTCAACATTAAACCTCCGAATTAAGGATTCGAACGAATGATCTGACAAACAGAAAGTTGTGTCGTCTGCAAATAATATTGAATTTAGGCTTCGAGACACTAAAGGGAGATCGTTGACGTATATCAAGAATAGGAGACCTCCAAGAACAGATCCCTGAGGAACACCCGACTGAACAGTTTTGGAATTAGATAGAGATTTACCTAACTTTACACATTGCTTCCTATCAACCAAATAACTCCTAAACCATTGTAAAGGTAAGCCACAAACACCATAGCGCGATAACTTCTCCAGCAATATCTCATGTTTTACCGTGTCAAAGGCTTTACGTAGGTCAACAAAAAGAGCTATCGAGTGTTGTCTGCTATTAAGTCCCTTGTAAATATATATTCAGTCATGGATAATATAGCATCAGATGTTGACTTTCCTTTCTGGAAACCGAATTGACTAGGTGATACAACAGAATGTTTGATAACAAAATTATATAATCTATCATACATGGCACGTTCAAATAATTTACTCAGAGTAGGCAATATAGATATTGGTCTGAAATAAATTTAATATAGGAGGAAATTATGGATTGTTCGCACAGAAAATGTTAGAAATGTCCCATATTCTGCAGACTGGGTATTCACCAGACTGTTGATTAACTAGTTCCATCTAATGAGAGAAAGAGAAGATCAATAATTTGATATATTGGATTATTAAGACATTTACCTATATAGGTAATCATCAATTATCCAGTCTGAAAAGAAGCTCTCCTCAGACACAGGATTTTTTACTGAAATTGGGATTTGGGCGCAGCTAATATCATGGGAACATAGGAATTAAATAGGACATGGGCGCAGGATTAATCCACAAATCCTGCTGTACTTTTCAGACTGGTCAATTATGACTAGGTGATGTGTTATTACTGGTAATAAATAGCATCAATCGAGGTGATTCATCACACAAAGAGGATCAGAGTTAATGATCACACCTCCATTTTAACAGTGAAGAGGAATACTAATTTTGGAAATCTGCTTCCAGCCTTCCAACATTGGAAAAGACATAATTTGGTCTATACCACTTAGGTACCGGATGGTATTTGGTGGTAAATTCCAATCCAGTCTGGAAAACTGCTTAGGCTAACAGATGAACTCTATATGCTAAATGCTGCGGTTTATACAATTTTTAGCAATTTTCCATTCATTTTTGAAATCTGTAAAACTCCAACAGAGTAATTAGTTCATCAGAAAGCACTTATTTTTCCAGACTGGATTCCATTGATATCTCAGGAGATATTCAATTTCTCAAATAAAAAAATTCCTGCAATGTCGGAGGATATTTAGCTACCTATTAATTCCTATATTAACATTAATTTTTGGAGGAGAAACTGAAAAAATGTTGGAGGACTAGACAAATTGATGAAAAATGTTGGCAGCTATTTCTCAGATTTTTGAAAAAGTCAGAGGAGTTCAGTGCATCAAATACAAACTGGCCTTAAATGTGGCGACCTGGATCCATTTTCTCACTAAACTGGCAACTTTCCTGCCACACTTTGAAACATCACAAACATGGTTTACCATGAAATACAGACTGGCACAATTAGTACGTTTTGGTCCCCTGTTATGAACTATAATTTCAATAAGAATAGTTATACCTATATATTTCAATAACTCTTGAAATAACATTGTTTCTTTCTCAAAAGTATCGAAAGATGTTAATTGCTTACATCCTCTCTTTTAACCCTTACCCTAAAAGTCCGTTAAAATACCACCGTAAGACATTCTTATTGTATCCGTAGGATTATTATTGAATATAAGGCCTAGGTATATAATGAGCTGTTTGTAGTCCAATTCGAAAATAAGCCTAAATCTGACGCTTTCCTGTATAGTTTGGTCCTCTGTTAGATTGGCTCTAGACTTTGTGGGGTTAACCCAGTCTGTATTTCGTGGTAATTTCCACCGACATGCCAAGTAATAAAGCATGTCCAAACTTGCCATTTTAATGGCGAGTTTGTTAGTTATTTTGAGTCCTTCAATTGCAAATGGCGAGTTTTATCTATTTTTCTCCTATGCTACAATGTTATTTTGGAGAGAATTTATGAAAATTTGATCATTTTGGAGAGAATTTGTTGAATTTTGGAGAGAGCTGGAGAGACAAATGGTGAGTTTATGAGACATACTATTTTACTTGGCCGACATGTCGGTGGAATTTTTTCCCCTTTGAAAATAATATTCTGGCAAAGTCAGTGGATTTTTAGCTATTTATTCCTATGGTACCATTAATTTTCGGTGGATAAATTGGGAAAATGTTGGTGGATCAGCCAAATTTATGGTGGATTTTTTCCAGTCTGCAGAATATGCGAGATATTTGGGATATTCTCTCCGAACAATTTTGAATTAATTCCTATAGCTATTTACATTAATTTTGCTACGAACACTTTTGAATTAATCCCTATATTTACATTAATTTTGCTACGAACAAAATAAGAGATCTCTACGAACACTTTACCAGTTTCTGCAGACTGGGATTTTTTCAGCATTTTGAAAAAGTCAGTGGGATTTGGTGCACCAAATACAGAGTCACAGACTGGGGGTTAACAACCACGCTCTACATTTTACCCTATTTTCGATTATCCGCAATAAGTCCATATTTGCCAAACTGTGTATTTTTATATTTGTGCCTATAATAAAACCACTCTGGAAAAGTGGTCTTTTCTGATGGATTGATTACTCCGTTGGAGTTTAGCAAACCTTAAAATACAGTAATAATTAATAAATTAATGGAAACAGGAAACTGAATAGTCTGCAGCATTTAGCCTCTAAAATTCAACTGTTAAGTGTTAGCTTAGGTATTTTGAACTATTTTCCAGAGTGGTAATAAAATTGAACCCCAGAGTGGAATAATAACTCATTTCAGATTGACTAGTAACTCTGTTAGGAATTTAGAATGAACAAAAATTACTCATTTTAACCCTAAAAAATGCAGAAATTAGTAAATTATTTTATAAATTTCAACTCCGCAGTGAAAACTAATGTAAAATAAGTCATTTAAGCTTCACAATTGGGCTTGTTGTCATGATAAACATCACTAATGGGAATGCATGAAGTTAGGAGTAACTCTGTTAGAATTTATGTTTTCCAGTCTGGATTGAACCGGTCATTATCCGCTTTCATTTCCTGTGTAATTGCAAGACATTAAATAGATCAGTTACTGAATTATGGAAATAAAGAATAAACAATTGGTTCTGAAGGGATAAATTCACAAATATTCCCATTAAAATTTGAAAGTCTAGTGTCAATACTCAAACCCAAGAAGTGATCGTAACACCCAAATTCCCAATCGATATTTACATGTAGCTATTTTACTGAGAACAGAAGCCAAAATGGAGGATTTCTTGGAGAACAGTCAGAACACTTTACCAGTTCCTGCAATCTGGCAAAATCCCACTAACTTTTTCAAAAAGTTGAAAAAGTCCACCATAAATTCCATTAGGTGATCCACCAACATTTCAATTTCAAAGGGGAAAAAATTCAGATCAACCAAATTGATGGAAATTTATGGTGGATTTTTTCAGCTTTTTGTAAAAGTCAGTGGGATTTTGTTAACCAAATACAGACTGGAACATTAACGCGCTGTGGGGCCACAGCGGCGCTGTGGCTGTGCAGACTGGGGGTTGGGCCGTTGGCCAGTCTGCAAAGCATGCATGATTAGTCTCCAGATAATTAATTTTCTAACTTGCTACCAGCAATATTAGTGGATGCAAATTGCAATATATTGACATAATAATATTGTAAATGTGCAGTGCTTTTATTTTCAAATTTTATGCAGCATAAACAATAATTAAGAAGTTTTTCTCAACTGAAACTCGGAAGAAATCCAAAAAATAGCAAAACTTAACCATTCATATGAAAATAACCACCACGATATACCTAATACATATACAGAGATAGGAGCGCTACTTTGAAAAGCTAGTTACCTAGGTACATGCATTATAATATGTAGTCGCGCTGCCGCTACATTTCCATAAAAGAAGCGGCACTGCCGCTACAGCAGAATGTAGCGGCAGCGCTACTTTTCAAAGGATGATCGTATATGCTGTAAAATTGATTTTTTTATATTTACGACCACGTACACTGTATAAATTAATTGTTTATCCTCTGAAAAAGAATACACGCAAGGATAGGAGCCAATACATAATATATTGGGTTGTGTCTTAAAAATTCGTTGCGCTGGTAGCGCATGCCGGTAATAGATATGAAATATACTTAAATTAGATATCTAACTGAATGTATCTAAATTATTTGACTGTTTAGAAATCTAATTTGTTTCTACCATAAGTATCCAAAAATCTTCACTCTAGTCCGCATCGTTTATTTTCTAATATGAAATCGTTCAATGGAACTGGAACTTGGTCGGTATAGGCTTGTTAGCGCCACCGGTTTCACCCTCACCTTCCTCCGATAACCTTCCGCAGGGCCGTCACCCCGCCAGCCGCCTCACACACCTCGCCCCTCTCCCACCCCGACACCCTATGCCTCCTCCAGAAATGCATACACCCTATTAAATTGCCCTTTTCCTATGGGATTGATAGTAAATTATCACCTATTTTCTAAGTAGATGTGGCTTGTTAATAAACTTATCCCATAGGGCAAAATAAGTCTCCGGGTTCTTTAACAATTATTTGTATTTCTTAACTTGAAGAGACTTGGAGGTAATTGATTGAATTCTATTAAACTGACAAATGACTAAACGGTAAAAGTTTTTAGGAAGTAAATTAAACACAAGGAAGTTTTAAATGGGTGTACTTATATTAAAGTTCGAATAGTACAGAGTTCTAAGACTTACGCACAAGTCTTTAAATAACACAACACAAGTTTTAAATAAACTAACGGTTGAGTAAACTTAAGGGTTTTCAATAAACAAGGGTCTGAGTAGCCAACTCACGAAACCCGTGGATGGACAAGTCCGACCAGACTTGGTCCGACCAACCAGTCTTCAAGAGACCATCGCGAACTATGAACACTTTAGTTAGGTGCCAATGGTATTTAAAGAGTGAACTGGAGAGTCCAACCTTCCAGTGAGTGAATAAACTTCTGTTAAGGTACTGATAGTACTTTTCAAAGATGTTTTTCTACTCACTGCAGATAGAAATAACACACAATGCATTATTCAAATTTAACACGCTAGTGGTAATGGCTTTCTATACGATTAACATATAGATCGATCAGATTTACTAATAGTTCATTTTAGTGAAACCTGATTTGCTAATAAACATCCAAATTTAAGCATACTATTTCAGAGTCCTGTTTAACCTATACATGATCAGAAATGTTACAAGTTCCTAACTATTAATTAAGTATTTCAATTAGAATAATTGAAATACTTACTTAATTCTTTTAAAATTAATTAAGTATTAATTTCAATTCTATCTATAGAAAAAGAACTCAATATTCTAAGTTGTATAACTGATTTACAAAGTTCATGAAGTTATATAACTTAGTACAAATTATAAAGTTATATTCTGAGTTACAAGTTATAGCTCTGGGTTACAAGTTATAAAGTTATGTTCTGAAGTTACAAGTTATATTAGCGACTTACATCAAAGCTATTCGTTTATAATTATATTCGAGCTCCTAGCGAGAATAACATGACCATAAATTTAAATAGCATTTCCTTCTAACGAACAGTGTACAAGATTAAAAAGATTATGTCTGATTAAATGATTATCAAATTATAGAAATTGAAAGATTAAGTAAAGATACAAGTTCAGCGTATTAACAATCTTTCTATTGTTAATATCACTCCCCCCTTCATGTTTCAACCGACTTGTCGGTTGAATTTCAATTTCTAAACCCTTATTATCGAAATCTAATCGAAAAATATCCTAAGAAATTTCGAACAACACTCGGAAAACATCCTATGAAATGTCTTAAAATTTCTAAGTCCGAAACACAAATTATATCTATTAAAACAAAAGAAATTTAATCACTCGATTCATGTATTATGAATTTCAGATTAAAATTTGATCTGCTAAATAGATCAGTCTTTTCATCATAAAATTTGTGTGTACAAAAATATGATGACAAGACAATTCCTATCATATATGTAATCATGAATTCTACCTCTGGTCAAGATATTAAATCAAAATAAATCAAAATAAATCTACTCATATTCAGAAACATACATCAAAAATATATTTTCATTTTATGGAATTTATTTAACTAATAAAGATATTCAAATATCTAACCTTGTTTATAATTATTCAAAATTGAACCTGAAATCCCATTTCATCCAGTTCTAAAATTTCAAAACATGAAACATCAAATTATGAATCTCAAATTCAAGTTGAACAATCATAAAACTTCAATCTATAACTGCTAAATTTATATTTTTAATTTTTTTAAATAAAAGTAACCATTACCTTTCTAAAAATTAAATATTTATGTTCTCATTTCTTAAACACTTAAATGGAAATAGTATCCAGGTGAATGTCTAGTCATTGAAAACACCCTTAAAGTTTTTCTTCAAAATATAAAGTTCGTTTAATACTTTACTGCAATATAGTCCAACTATAAACATCTTACTTTCATTCAAGAACCAAAATTATAATGCTTACAAATAAGATTATCAATAAAATCTAAGCATACGATTATAATATATCTACTATTATTATATCTTCTACTTCAAGCATCGTAATTTAAAACGTTGGAAATAAAGTTAAGTAATTTTCAAATGAAATTAATTTCAAAATCAATAGAGATTAATTACTTTTCATATTTCCAATGAATATAATCTATAATCAATAGAACTTAGTTAACTTTTATATCTCAAATGAATATAAGCTATAGTCAATAGAACTTAATTAACTTTTATATCTCAAATGAATATAATCTTACATCAAAATCGAAACTTCATTATAGTTTATTCTAATTCCAAAATATTCATTTCAAAATATATGAGTATAACTAAATTCGTTATTACTTATCTTAAACTTCTCTTTTCTTAAACTATGGTTATATATGTTATGTAATATCATATGAGCTATATTATTGGTTAGTATTCATCTATACTATTGTTAGCTTTACATAACTTATTTTTATTCGTATTGAATAAACATATTCAGATTTCGTTTAAAATATTCAATGAAATTAAAAGTTACTTTAAATCAAATGTTCAACTTCGAAATCTGTAAAATATCAAATGAAATCTTAAGTAATCCTTTAAAGAATTAATTTTCAAATAAACATCAATGATTAAATGCTCATAACCTGAATGTTTCAATAAGCAATTAATATTTAATCTTTCTTTCAAGTAAATTCAAAGTATAGAAATCTAAGTTAATTGGACTAAAGTAATAATCCAAAATTTAGAATAATAAGATCAAGGTGAAATGATCTAAATGTGTCGGTACCATCAGAGAAGACTTCTCAAAGTAGGTACATGAGAGTTGAAGCCCCCCATGTTCATTCTCCTCCTTCAGAATGAATGGTTCCCTCAGGTTATCGGGCATTGGTTTGTGACGTCACCAAGTATGACTGCAAAGTCGTCACCAAGTATGATTGTGAAGTCATCATCAAGTATGACTGTGAAGTCATCATCCAGTATGACTGTGAAGACATCAACAAATATGAAAGGGAAGTCGTCACCAAATATGACTGAAGTCGTCACCAAGTATGCTCCACTGATCAGCCTTCTCGTCAGCAGGCGTAGCTCGGCTTATCCTTTTCGGATCAACAAGTTACTGGTGTTGGATTGTTCCAACATCTGGTTTGTTATTGCTCTGCTCCAGTTTCTCGAGAGATGTTTTTCAAGTTTTGGGAATAAAATAAATCAGCATTAATTTAAGTATAATTAGGATTATATTTTTACCTAACTATTACTTTTTAGACTTACAGTTGAAGGATATTACTTATTTTACATTGCTAAAACATGATTGTTTTAATTATTTCCAAAATTTTGTACAATGATTCTACAAAATTCTTTAATATTATAGTATTGTTATAATCCTTCAAGTAATATTATAGTTTGATAATATATATCTCACATAACATTTATTTCAAACATACCTCATTCAGTTTACAATACATATTCCTATTATTATAAAACTGTAAAGAAGGGGTTAGTTTATATATATAACATATTTTTCACTTAAAACTAGGTTCATGAAAATCTTGGACACAATCAAAACTGTTATGTTTCTTTTTATTGTTACGTTACTTTACAAGATTTTCACTTATAGTGATAAATTCATAGTAAAATTAAGTAATTCACCTTCAACCGATGTCTTGCCCATAACGTCAGATCGTCAGATGGATGGGGTTCATTGCTTTTGGTTAGCCTCTTTTACGTGTGTTTCTGCAATTACAGGTGAACTTTACTAGCTTATACAAGAAACTTACATCTTACATAGATTATTTATCTACTATTACATTACATTTCATCAATAATTATAAGTGTTAGTCAACATAATTTTCTTAATTACTCTTAACTTACAAACACACAGTTATTTATATATATTTTATGTTTCACTAAACATCAATGCATTATATATATATATATAATTTACATTTCTTTAAACATCAGTGTATATTGTAGTTACCCTTAAGAGTTAATGTTATTGATCTAACCATTGAAAGAAATTAATTGAACACAAACTATGTCGTTTTTTAGCTATTAATTATATTTCGTTATGTTCCTTTTATAATCATAAATTCTCGTACAGAATTAAATCTCATTAATTTTTTCATTTGCTTTAACTCAAGTTTAATGTATTCATTTACTTTTTCAAGTAATAATTTAAATATCATCAAGATTCTTGTTATCATTAAACTCAATACTCAAAAATATTTTCGTAATTCCCATTTATCACTAAAGAGCCTTTTACTCTTATTTCAGTATCATTAAACTTTTCAAACGTTTTCTTTATTTGAATCCATACATTATTTATTAAATTATTTAACTGTCCCTTTTAAACTCAAACTTTTTAATTACATTTAAGCTGCTATACTGAGTTTAATTAATAAATTCATTTATTTTTAAGAAATAAATCCGTTCTATTCGATCGCTTTTATTATTTACGATTTCATTTTAACCACCTTTTATACTCACGTTAAATCAACTACATTCATTCCTTTACAAATCTGGAAATATTACGGTTCCCCCTTGAAATTTTTCTTTAGAAGAAGATTTTCTTTTCAGGGTATTTGCTGTACTCTGGTTGACCTTTGAACCTGCAATTACTGTTTTCTCTTAGTAATATTTACCCTTACAGTTTAGAATGAATATTCTTTATGTATTAGGAATATCCCCTTTTTTCAAATATCAAAATATAATTAATTATACATCTTGACTCCTATCTTTCTAATATATTTATCTCTCAATTCCATGTAAGAAAATTACACTTAATTACACTTCAATTCATTATTGTAATCCTTTTGGGGTCTAATTTTATTCTTCATTCTGAGAGGAATAAATAGAATGTTCCCCTAGATTATTCTGAAATTCTTTAGAGTCTATTTTATTCTTCATTCTGAGAGGAATAAATAGAATGTTCGCCTAACTTATGTTTGGAAATTCTTTAGGGTCTATTTTATTCTTCATTCTGAGAGGAATAAATAGAATGTTCCCCTTAAGATTGATTCAAACATTTCCTTCATAACAGAATGGTTATATATTTATATATTATCATATATAAAAGTTTTAACGAACTATCTTTTTCAGCAATTATTTTATATATCATTGTACATAAACATTAGAATTTAAGTACATGTATATTATATTGCATGTTTTCATTATTCAATTATACATTCAATAATATTCGACTATTTATTTAGAATTCATTTCTAAATTTATATATCAAGAATTCAGTATCTTTATTTTAATTAACAAGTACAAACATTTTTATTTATCATCTTGAAAATCAAAAATTCAACATAAAATATTACACTTCTATTATAAATAAAAGAATTCAAATTAAATGTGAAATAATATTAATTGAAATATTTGCTTCGTATCTTGTTATCATTCAAAACATTCGTTAAACTCTCCATTTGTTAAGGTGTTTCAAATATTAGTTCCTGCCACATGGATTGTATTACAATACAGTTCATAGAGAACAGTAGATTGATTTACTGCATGGATCATTTAATTATAAGTAATTATTAATTCTTATTCATACATTGTTCTTACAGGTTCTAATTCCCACACAAGTAATAACTTATAGTACTTCAGTTCCTCAAATTTATCATATTATTAAATTATGATATTCACTTATTTCATGCCATTAATTCCATGATTTTATTTCGACGAAGAACCTGTAACTCATTTATTTATCAAACATTACAGTTATCATTAAAAGAAATCATCAATAGCTCTCTTTCAAACTCATTTATTTATCAAATAATTAATTAAATAATTAATTATTATTTCTGAGTAACCTACTGGAATAATCACATTAATTCCTATATCTTTTATTCTCCATATAATACTCATTATTTTATTCATATTATATCCTTGCTATCGTCAACTATAGTGTTACTGACTGTACCACCTCGACTAATTTTAATAGCTCTGTTGACAATAACTTCCCACTTGACAATTTACATCGCTTCCTTCAAGATTACGTTTAGTCCTGACTTTTTTACTAGTCAACTATTATATAATCAAGTTGCGTTATATTTTTACGTTAAGTTATTTTTACGTTAAGTTATATTTTTATATATATAACGTTTGCTATATTTTATACTTTATTAATAGAAATATAGTCTTAAGATAATTGTTTTATCTCTTATACATTTATGTTCGATTGCTTGCATTTAATTCACTATTCAAATCAAGTCTTACAATTTAATTATAAAATTCAGCAAATCTTTGCTCTTATAGTATTTTCTTTCTCAGAATTATCGTCTGACAAATACAATTGTCTGAATTCACATCGTTTTTTATACGATTATTTCGTTCATATGAACTAATCACCTATGTGATTATTTTAAGTTATTATTCGTCACTGGAATAATTACAACAACTTCTTATTTAACGGATAATTATTTATACTCAATATATACTCAATATACGTAAACTGCGTTGAATCTTTCTTATATCGTTGTTTCGTTCATTATTGAGTTACTGGAGATTTTACGTTAAAGCATATAATTATTTAATTACGTTAAACAATAACCTTTAATCAAATCAATTATTTCTTACTTTTAATTATTACAGGAATATAGTTTGAAACTAGATCACATATTGATTATTTAGTATCAAACCTACTTTTCCCCTCTAGTTACCACATATTACCCGATATTACATTAACTATGGTTAAGCAGTATTAACCTCTAGGTAACTTTAAATCTCTTCAAAATATTTAATATACAATATTAATATCAAACTAGTCATTTAAATATTCAAGATATATATATATATCTATATCATTCCTTGTCAATCCTTTAAAATGTTTCACTCTTTTTATACTGAGTCATACCTCTGAGTTTAATATTTACGTTTCATCATATTTACGTTAAATCATAATCTGACTTGATTGTCTTAAATCACTGAAACGATTGACAGGTTCTTTTTTCAAACACTGCGATTATTACTATTTGAATAGGAAT